>CAUYMX010013876.1:0-11519 GCA_963573855.1 Lepilemur septentrionalis | reverse complement strand
TCCCCGGTGATCTATTCAAAGTATAGGTACCTAATGGATATCTTTATTCCTCTCTGAAGAAGAGACTCACACCAGCTGCCTCTAGTCAGCCACCTTCCCGAGCATTTCCCCAGATGATTTTTTTGTTTGTTTGTTTGTTTTTGTTTTTGTTTTTGTTTTTGTTTTGAGACAGAGTCTCACTCTGTTGCCCGGGCTGTAGAGTGCCGTGGCATCAGCCTAGCTCACAGCAACCTCAAACTCCTGGGCTCAAGTGATCCTTCTGCCTCAGCCTCCCGAGTAGCTGGGACTACAGGCATGTGCCACCATACCCGGCTAATTTTTACATGTATTTTTAGTTGGCCAATTAAGTTCTTTCTATTTATAGTAGAGATGGGGTCTCGCTCTTGCTCAGGCTGGTCTTGAACTCCTGACCTTGAGCTATCTGCCCGCTTCGGCCTCCCAGAGTGCTAGGATTACAGGCGTGAGCCACCGCGCCCGGCCTAATTTCTTTCTATTTTTAAGTAGAGACGGGGTCTCACTCTTGCTCAGGCTGGTGTCGAACTCCAGTTAATTTTTTTAAAATTTATTTTTGGTAGAGGCCGGGCGTGGTGGCTCATGCCTGTAATCCTAGCACTCTGGGAGGCCAAGGCGGGAGGATCGCTCAAGATCAGGAGTTCGAAACTCTAACCCAGGCAACAGAGTGAGACTCTGTCTCAAAAAAAAAAAAGACTTATTTTTGGTAGAGACAGAGTCTCACTATGTTGCTCAGGCTGGTCTTAAACTCCTAGCCTCAAGCAATCCTCCTGCCTCAGCCTCCCAAAGTGTTGCCTGCCCTCAGTTTTCACGCAGCAGACAGACATTGAACAAAATTACAAGTGTAATGAGGCCTATCCAGGAAGCATACATGCAGGAGAGAATCCTAAGTGGATCCAAAGGCATCTCCAAAGAAGTGGCAATTATGTTGAGACCTAAAGCTGAGTTGGAGTAAGCTGAGAAGGAGGAGGTAGAGGATAAGATGGAAGATGGAGTGTTTTAGGCAGAGTAAAGAGTATGCATCAAGTCCTTGGGGATTCCAGAACTGAAGTGAAGGTGTAGTGAGGCTGCAGGCACCTAGTGAAAGGCAGAGTAATGAGGATTCAGATATAGACTTCCACATTCAACTTTCCACCTCCCAGTCCTACCTGGGGCCTGGTACCCACAGGCCTCCCTAAATGCTTTGAAGGGTGTCCTTGAAATATGGTATGCTGTTCAGGAGAGTTTACAGTTCCACAAACTACTATCTCCTTGTCAATCTGGCAAATTCCCACTCATCTTTAGGCTTTTTTTTTTTTAGAGATGGGATGTTGGCATGTTGCCCAGGCTGGAGTGCTGCAGTGGCTATTCACAGGCATGATATCAAACTCCTAGGCTCAAGGGATCATCCTGCCTCAGCTTTCTGAGTACCTGGGACTACAGATACATGCCACCCAGTTAATTTTTTTATTTTTTGTAAAGATGGAGTCTTACTGTGTTGCCCAGGCTGGTCTCAAACTCCTGGGAATTCCTGGCCTCAAGCTATCCTCCCACTCAGCCTCCCAAAACACTGGAATTACAGGCTTGAGCCACTGAGCCCGGCCATTTTTTTTAGACAGAGTCTCACTCTATTACCTGGGCTAGAGTGCCATGGTGTCAGCCTAGCTCATAGCAACCTCAAACTCCTGGGCTCAAGTGATCCTCCTGCCTCAGCATTCGGAGTAGCTGGGACTACAGGTGTGCACCACCATGCCTGGCTAATTTTTTCTATTTTTAGTAGAGATGGGGTCTTACTTTTGCTCAGGCTGGTGTCAAACCCCTGAGCTCAAGCGATCCTCCCGCCTCAGCCTCCCAGTGCTAGGATTACAGGCGTGAGCCATTGCGCCTGGCCTTTTCTTTTTCTTTTTTTATTAATCACAATCTTCTTTACTAGGCTGTGAGATTCTTAGAACAGGATCTAGATCCAATTGCACATTGGTACCTACACATGTCTGTAAAGCAAATGGACGGAGCCCTTTTCCTTCCCTGTGCAAGTACCTGTTCCACACAGCAGGAGGCTATGTACAGCTGGGATTTTCACTGCCCCAGAGGCAGGCTTCTGGCTGTCTCCTAGCTGATTCTCTCTGAATCAGGGCCAGAGGCCCTAGAGGTGGGGTTCTAGCCATAATGGGTCCCTGCCTACCTTTCCTCCCTCTCCCCTGCTACATTTCCCCTTGTTGTATGCTTGTATGCTGAGATCCAGCCACACAAGCCTTCTTGCTCTTCCTCAAACACACCAAGCTTATGCCTCAAGGCCTCTGCAGCTCTGTCTCAAGCACTCTTCTTCCAGATTTTCAAATGGCTAACCCATTCTCATCATTCAAGGTTCATCTCAAAGTTTATTTCCTCAGAGATGCCTGCCCTGCCCATATTAAAGAAGCCCCCCAAACACAGCCACTTCTTATTGGATCATCTTGTCCTATTTTCCTCATTATCTGAAATACCTATCATTATCTGAAATTATCTTGTTTACTTATTTGTTTACACTTTTTATACCCTTAGAAGTGCCAGTGGAGCCAAGATTTTTGTGTATTTTGTTTACTGCTGCATCTCCAATACCCAGAATGGTGAGAGAGGCACACAGCAGGACTAACTGCTTGATCAGAGAATGAACACAATCAAAGTGGCTTTGGGGTATCTGGGACGTCAGTATCCAGGCATGTGCCTCCTTCTCTAAATTTGAGTAGGTGTAATCTCACTGTCCACATTATGCCCTGGACTTTGCCTGACTGAGGCTCAGGTTTGAGTCCTAGCTCTGCTAGCAATTTCCTCTGTAACTTCATTCCTGAGAGATAATTTGAGGCATAGAAGAGCACCAGTTTGAGACCTGCTGCTTGCCAGCTATGCGATTGAGCAAATTATTTAACCTCTCTAAATTTTATTTTCCTCATTTATCAAATGGAGATAATATACGAATTTTAAGCCCTTACTGAATGTTATTTCTCTTTTCCTTCATCATTGCTAAATCTTAGTTGCCCCATTCATAAAATGGGAGAATTAGATATCTGCTTATTCAAAAAAAGTGGGAAACACAGATGCATATATGAAATATGCCAATTTTTAAATGATGTAAATTAAAACTTTGTAAAAGACTTGTTTTGTTTTGAAACTAATTTGTAAAAGTAAAAATACTCTGAGGGCCAAACGAGATACTCCAGTGGACTGGATTTAGCCTGAGGCTACTTATTTTTCACCTGGGCTACTGGTTGTCAGGGTGCTATGATACCCTTATTGTGTAATTTAGGCAACTCAATTTACCTCTCTGAACTTCAATTAGCTCATCTGTAAAATGGGCCTATGACCCATTGTTGTGCAGACCAAATGAGACTGGGCGGGTAAAACGCTGAGAACTCTGGCGCGTAGTAGGCACAGCACACTTTGAACGGCAGCGGCAGCTAGGGAGACTGTAAATTTGGGTAGTATGTATTCAAGCAGCAAGGTATCTGAGAACCCGGGAGACCGGGAAGGCGACGCCGAGAAAGCAGGAGAAAAAACGGGAGGGGAAGAAAAAAGAGGGAAGGGCAAAAGTGAGGCGGCACCAGGGTCCGCCCTCCAGGCAGGGCGCCAGCGAGAGGCCCAGGCCAGGGCTGGAGCGCACGTGGCCTATTTCGGGCGGAGCAGACGCGCTGGCCGCAGCGGAGATTTCCGAGCGGGCCACAGGAGACGGCGGTGAGGGTAGGTTAGAACCCGGCTGCGAGGACCGTGAACACCGGACTGGGACGGCTCCAGGTCCTAGGGAGTCGGGAGACAGCGAAGTGCGCGGGGTCTGGGCTCGAAGCCCTCCCCCGGCAGTTTCGGTCGGACGCCTGGGTCCTCCAGGCCCCGCCCCTAGGGGGCGGGGCTCTGCGCTCGGACCAATGACCGGTCATCCCTGGGGCCCCGCCCCCGCCCCGCCCCCGGAGCCGCGGCCTCGCTGAGTGCCCAACCGTCCGGCGCCCAGGCCTGGGCAGCTCGAGCACCGAACCTTCGGCTGGTGAGTGCGCACCTCCCCCCTACGGGGTTTCCGCCCAGATCCCGCCTCCAGCCCGTGCCCTAGAGCTCCGGGTCGCCGACCCAGGCGCCGGGGAGTGACTCAGCGCAAGGAGGGTGGCGACTCGCGGGGGCTGGAGATTCGAACTGCTCGGGGCCTTGAATGCCGGGATGAGTGGGGTGAACGCGAGTCTCAGGAGCAGGTCCCGAGGCAGTGCCGGAGCGTGGAGCCGGGCAGGGGCGGACGGGAAAGGGCCAGACTCGGACACCAGGGCAGGGTGGGAGAAGCCACGGCTGCACCGCCTTGCCTGGGCTAGGGCCATGGTGGGGGGGGCGGGTCTTGAGCTTCTGACCCAGCTCCCGCCTCAGGACACCAAGATGCCTGGCGAACAGCAGGCAGAGGAGGAGGAGGAAGAAGAGATGCAGGAGGAGATGGTGCTGCTGGTGAAGGGTGAGGAGGATGAGGGTGAGGAGAAGTATGAGGTGGTGAAACTCAAGATTCCCATGGACAACAAGGAGGTACGTGTCACAACACACCCTGGGGCCTGTTGCCCCCAGAACTGGTCCAGGCCCAGCCTTCCTCAGACAGAAGCCAGGGATCCTGCCCCTGCTGTCCCCTGAATCTCAGATCTAGAACCTGAGGGATGGCCCATCCTTCTGCTCCACTGCCCATGCTTCCATCATACAGAAGTCACACCTACCACCCGGTGCTGGAGAGTAACCTCCATCCTTGGATCTCCATGGAGCTTGATGTCTAGCAGGGGCAGACTGATGAGTAACCATGCAGTTACAATCCTGTGTGATGGGTGCAGGCATAGAGGGGTGGTGAAAACCAGAGCTGGGATTAGATGTGGGTGGGGGGACGTCAGGTTAAGCAACAGTAACAATAGCTAACTCTTGCATAGCATTTGCTATGTGCCAGACATTGTTCTAAGCACCTTATTTCTATGATGTAGGCAGTATTCATTCCATTTTATAGGTGGGGAAACTGAGGTCCAGGACAGTTTGGTAACTGGCCCAAGGTCTCAATGTTAGTAAAAGGATGGCTTACCTGGTACCAGTAGGAGTGTGAGGGCTGAAGTGGGGTGACTGCCCCAGGCAGAGGAAAGGGCCCTTTTAGAGGCTCAGAGGAGTGAGTGGGGTGTAGCAGCAGTGAGGGCAGCTGGTTCAGTCATACTTAATATGGATGAGGCTGGGTCATTGGCAGGGTTGGCAGGCCACATAGGGAGTCTGAGTTTTATCCTGAAGGTATCTGAGGGTTTTGAGATCAGAATACGAGTTAGATTTCCCCATTGCAGACCCTAACTACCAACAGGTATGTTTCTACTTCTCAGAACCCCACAGGACTCTGGCTGCCCCCAGCCTGAGCAGCCCTGGGTCCTGCTGGAGGGTTGGCACCTACTGGGCCAGCTTTCAGGGCCCAGGCTCCTGCTGATTTCTTCCTGCACAGAGGCCAGTTCCCAGGGGGAAAAAGTTATGCTGCCTTCTAATGGTGGGGCCTAGGAGGTTGGGGGAGGGGACTAGCTCCTTAGGCCTCCTTTTCCAGTCTAAATAACAACCTGGTTCTGTTTTTCTCAGACCTCCTTGGCCCATCATCCTAGCTCAGCCTGCCTTTTCTGGCCCTATGGATCCCCAGATTTCCACCTTTGGCCTATAAGTTAGAAGCACAGACTCCAGAGCTTAGGGTGGACTTCCAACTGCATCACTTACCAGCTGTGTGATCTTGAGCACATTTCTTAACCTTTTTATGCCTCAGTTTCCTCATTTGTAAAAGGGAAATTATAATAGCACCTACTTCTTGGAGTTGAGGATTGAATGAGTTAATACGTGTAAAGAGTTAGAAGTGTGTCTGGCACATAATAAACATTAAATAGTTGCCGTTTTTATTTATGCTGTTATTATTTATTCTCACTAAAGTTCAGGACCCTGGGCTAGGTCATCCTTCTGGAGATTTTTTTCAGCTCATTTTTTATGCACCCCCCTTCTTCTCTTGAACTCAATTTTTTTTTTTTTTTTTTAGACAGTCTCACTCTGTTTCCCAGGCTAGAGTGAGTGCCGTGGCATCAGCCTAGCTCACAGCAACCTCAAACTCCTGGGCTTAAGCGATCCTTCTGCCTCAGCCTCCCGGGTAGCTGGGACTACGGGCATGCACCACCATGCCCGGCTAATTTTTTCTATATATTTTTAGTTGGCCAATTAATTTCTTTCTATTTTTAGTAGAGACGGGGTCTCGCTCCTGGTCAGGCTGGTTTCGAACTCCTGACCTTGAGCAATCCACCAGCCTCGGCCTCCCAGAGTGCTAGGATTACAGGCGTGAGCCACCACGCCTGGCCTTCAACTCATTTTTATCAGCTCCTGGCAGGGAAGACTGAACACTGGGGACTGGGGAGGCATAGGCAGAGGACTGAGGGCAGACAACTCAAGGCAGTGGGGAAAGGCTTCATGGAGATGATTTTTGACTTGGGCCTTGAAGGCTTACTGGGGATTTGGCTAATGGAGGAGGAGGAAGGGCATCCTAGGAGGAGGAAACAGCAAAAGCAAAGGCTTAGAGGAGATTCAACTTGAAAGGTAGCAGGAACCAGAGAGTAAAAGGCCTCCAAAGCCAGGGTAGGACATACTGTTTTAGGTTATCTGATGCCATCAGGAGCCTTAAATCAGGGGCGAGATGTGACCGGATTTTCTATTTAGAAGAATCATTGGTTGTTATGGGGGAGACCAGGCCAGGTGAGGCTAGTGGCCTGCTCTAAGGTAGTAGCAGGAGTGATGGATGGAAGGGGAATGTTTAGGAACCAGGTTTGGACTGGCTGGAGCTGAGTTGGGGGCGGGGTTTAGCATGACTAGTCAGGAAAGGCATGCGGGGCCAGATTGGAAGTGGTATCACATAGCAGTCAAATCCTAACTCCCCCATTTAACTCCCCCTAATTCCCACTTTGCTTTGGCTTTCTTCTCTGTAAAATGGGATAGTAAGATCCTCGAATGCCAGTCTGAAAAGTGTCATCAAGGTGACTGGATTTGGAAGACAAGGATAGAATCAAGGATTTCACACACATATCCTGTGAACATTTAGCACTACGCCCATGAGATAGCTCATTAATTTGCTGTAGGCCTCCCTGAGCCTCATTTCTCTATCTATAAAATGGTGATCTCAAAAGCGCCTTCCAGTGCTGACATTCAGTGACTCTTACTGGTCACCCAGTCCCATGGCCAATCACTGTCCAGTATAGAACTCAATTAAGCTGCACTCCGGGACTGAGTATTCTCTCTCTGTCTATCAAAATCCAATCTGTCTTTAAGAATATAACTTTCTCCGAGGGCTCCATGCACATCCAAACCTGTCTTTCCCTGGCTTGAACCCTTGAGTGGTTTTCTGTTTTGCTCAAGATGAAGTCTCAGCTTCTAAGTCTGGCATTCAAAGCTCTTCACCATCTAATCTCATGTCATTCTGGCTTCATCCATGCAACACCTATCCCCATTCCCCAGTGCCAGACACACCTGACTCACTCTCACCTCTGAGGTTTTGCCCATGTGATCTCAGCATGTAAAATCCTTTCTGCCTTTTCCACCTGCTTTCTCCAGGAGTAGCTCTTCTTTCTCCTAGACAAGGTTTCTTAATTTTTATCATGCATACAAATCACTTGGGGATTTGTTAAAATGATTTTGATTTAGTAAATCTGGGGTGAGACTTGAGATTCTGCATTTGTAAAAAGTTCCCAGCGATGCTAATCTTGCTGGTCTGTGGACCATGTTTCCTATAGCAAGGAACTAGGGGACTGGGGTCATGTCTTATAATTTGTAACAAAAAGAAAGAAGATTCTGAACACTAAGTGTCCAGGGGAGGGAGATAAGTCATGTAGGTAACCTCAAACTCTAGTAAATGAGATTGGAATTGCATCAAGGTTAAAAGAGTAGGTGTTTTGGAAAATGACCCACTTCAAGTTTGAACCCTGGCTCTACCATTTATTAGCTGCTTGGCCTTTTATACTCACTTAACTTCTGAGTCTTATTTCCTTATTTATAAAACAGGGCTAAGGTACCTAATCCAAAGAATCATGAGAATTTAAAATAAGAACATGAGTAAAAATCACTTAGCACAGTTCTTGGCACACAGTGAGTTCTCAATAAATGGCAGTTGTTGTTATTATTAATTAGAAAAGTAGTGGCTGAGGAGGAAACTGGGATGTTTGCCCTGGTTAAAAAATATTTCAGCAAGAAGACAAAATCACTAACTTCAAATACTTGATTATATTATTACACTATATAATATCTCCACAGTACCCTCTTGTTACAGTGCAAATACCATTCTAATTTTTGTTTGTTTTTTTTTTGAGACAGAGTCTAGCCTGGGCTAGAGTGAGTGCCGTGGTGTCAGCCTAGCTCACAGCAACCTCAAACTCCTGAGCTCAAGTGATCCTACTGCCTCAGCCTCCCGAGTAGCTGGGACTACAGGCATGCGCCACCGTGCCCAGCTAATTTTTTTCTATATATTTTTAGTTGTCCAATTAATTTCTTTCTATTTATAGTAGAGACGAGGTCTCGCTCTTGCTCAGGCTGGGTTCGAACTCCTGACCTTGAGCGATCCGCCCGCCTCAGCCTCCCAGAGTGCTAGGATTACAGGTGTGAGCCACCGCGCCCAGCCCATTCTAATTTTTAAACCTAATAATTGTAGAATTTAAGACATGTCAGGGCCATTAATGATCACCTAGTGTGGTATTTGCCAAGTTTCAGTCACATGTGTCGCTCATGTGTTGTACTCTCATTATTTATTAATGCTTTCCTTTAAATAGATTCACGTTGTTTTGTTAAATAAATTTACCTTCATCTAAACAATAATAGTGATGAAATTATGGGTTTCATGTGATCTAACATTTTTCTAATATCCATGAAAATAAATACATAACAATTATAATGAGATAAAAGTTTGCCCACATACCCCCTCATATCTCAAGTTGGGAAATTTTGATCTCACCTAGCCTACCTGGCCTTTGTCAGGACACTGAGGCAGGGGACTTTAAGACTTGCCCAGGGTCTTAATGAGCTAAACTCAGCCCCTCTTACCAAGATTCTTCCCTGGGCACCCAAAGCCCTTTCCCCTGGGCTAGAGACACTGAGGATGCTTGCGCAGAGAATTTCTTTTTCCTAAGTCCTTGAACCCAGCATGAGGAAGTCCTCAGGCTGTCCAAAGTCACCTTAAAGAAGGATGCCAAGGAAATATGAGCCAGAAAAAAAATGTAGATATAATGAGAAAAGTTCTCTCCACAATGGCTGATTGTGAAATGAACCAACAGATGTCAAAACCAGGGTGAGAGTGGAAAGCGTGACTTTGAATTCAGACTGCCAAACCTGCTGTGGGAGTTTCTTGATTTAAAGTGTCAAGTTGTATTTTAACCTTGAATCCCTCTTGGAGAGAGCCAGGGACTTGGAGTCCAGTCTCTGTCACATCTTGGCTGTCTGAATTCAGAGAATAGTCTGTTAGTGGAAGGAAGGCACTCCAAGTCCGTCCTGACTCCCACTGGCTATGTGAATCTAATCTCCCTCAGCCTCGGCTTTTTTGGCTATTAAGAGATAACACCTGACTCAAGGGGATGACAGAGGACCTGATAATGTACATATAGTAGTGCTGTCAAAGCTTAACACCAACACTGATTATTGCTATTATCATTGTTACCCTTACATATACTGTTTAGACCAGTATATATCCCTTGGTTGGTCGCTAATTTCCCAAATTGCCCTGTTTTTCAGCTTCTGAGTTGATTACCAAAAGTGGATGCCTTTTGACAAAAGGTCTTGAAGGCCTTGAAGTTGCCCTCTTGCAGCTTCAGAAAGAGAAGGCCCTATTGTTCTCTAGTTGTCACTTACTCTCTCTTAACCTGTTTCGTCATCTGTAAAATGGGGATGGTGATAACTACCTTGCGGAGACCGGATATGGGAGACGCTAACACTGTCATGTCCTTAGTATGTGTCAGGTATTTAATTTGGTCATGATTTAATGTTCTTAGCTCCTTGGCCCACAGTAGATACTCAACATTACTTGCTGGGATGAATGTTCTCTTTTCTAAGAAGGGAGAAATGTGCCCTCAGTATTCCTCTTCGCTCTTCTGTTAGTACAAAATGCTTTCCCGTCACCTGCCTCTTACAAAGCATTTCTTTCCTTTTTCTGGTTTTATTTCTAGAAGCCCAGACCTCACGAAATTGGCACATTTTCAAGGTTTTTTTTTTCATTTCCGACCTCAGAATAGCATTTGGCTTTTACCTTTGCCTTTTTCTTCACAGCTTAAAACATGATAAGTGGTTGCTCTTCAAAGTTGATTGAAGAGTTTGGATTCGGTCCTGGTCTGACTTCCAAGATGCCACTCTCCAGGCTCTCCTCACTTCCTGGCTGCTCATTGTGCTACCACAGGTGTTCTCTGCCCATTCCCTGGGTGATCTCATCCAGTCTCCAGGCTTTAAAACCCATCTGTAGGTTTGACAGTTTTTCAATTAACATCTACAGCCTAGGTCTCACACCTGAGCTCCAGAGGTGTCAAGAAGTGAAGATACAGTTCAAAACAGATCTTAACTTGCTCTCCAACTGTCCTCCTCTGTAAATGGCAACTCCACCTTTGCAGATGCTAGGCTCCAACACCTTGGAGTCATTTAGACTCTGCTCTTTCTTTACACCCTACATTTAATCCCTTATTCAATCAGTTGTCTCATACTGCAAAATAGATCCAGAAGCCAACCACTTCCCACCACCTCCACTTTCCACTTGTGTCACCTGAGTCTGAGACACCATCTTCACTTGCCAGGTGACTGTAGTAGCCTCCTTCATTGGGCCCCTGCTTCTACCCTCTCCTCTCCTTCATTCAGTTTTCAACCCCTGCAGCCTGAGGGAGTCTTTTAAAATGTGTCTGATCTAGTCACTTCCTCACTCACAACCATCTGATATCCTCTCTAATGGTTCCATATCTCATTTATACTAAAAGCCAAAGTCCTCACTGTGACCTACAAGGCCCTAAGCTTAAGAGATCCCCTCCACCACCACCAACCCATCCATTACTCTCTCCTTCATGCATTCTACTTTAACCACTTTTTCTTGCCATTCCCGGAACTCAACAGGTGAGCTTCTACCTGTTGACTTCCTTGCTGTTCCCTCTGTAATGCTAGTTTGAGGGATATCCAAGTAGCTTGCGCTCAGCTCCTTTATTTATTTATTTATTTATTTATTTTTGAGACAGAGTCTCACTGTGTTGGCAGGGCTAGAGTGCCATGGCATCAGCCCAGCTCACAGCAACCTCAAACTCCTGGGCTCAAGCAGTCCTTCTGCCTCAACCTCCCGATTAGCTGGGACTACAGGCATGCGCCACCATGCCCGGCTAATTTTTTCTATATATTTTTAGTTGGCCAATTAATTTCTTTCTATTTTTAATAGAGATGGGGGTCTCACTCTTGCTCAGGCTGGTTTTGAACTCCTGACCTTGAGCTCTCCACCCTCCTTGGCCTCCCAGAGTGCTAGGATTACAGGCGTGAGCCAACGCACCTGG
>CAUYMX010013875.1:0-12516 GCA_963573855.1 Lepilemur septentrionalis | reverse complement strand
AATTAATTTCTTTCTATTTTTAGTAGAGACGGGGTCTCGCTCTTGCTCAGGGTGGTTTCGAACTCCTGACCTTGAGCAATCCGCCCGCCTCGGCCTCCCAGAGAGCTAGGATTACAGGCGTGAGCCACAGCGCCCGGCCTTAAGGTAATATTTTTAAATAATTTTACATTAAAATAACGTGCGTAGGTTAAATTGGAAAGAGCAACCATCAACAGTCATCCAAAAATCTCTTGAAATTGAGCTAAGACTTGATCTTTGGTGTTGTGGTAAATAATACTAGAGATGGAAATCACACAGTGTATTATTGCATTTGACTTACCATATTTCTATTCACTAATTGCTGTGTTATCACTGTGAATGGATAGGTGTAGAATGATTTTCGTTACCGTAATTTGGCTTGGTTGTACTGTGTTTTGTGCTATACTTGTGTTTAAATACACCGTTGTCTACTCCTGGGATTAATCATGTAGCTAACAAAGAGTTCAGGGGAAAGTATATCTTACTAAGGTTTCAATTTCAAGCACTAGATATGTGTGGTTTTTAATTTTAATTGTTTATTCTTTAGTAAACTGTGATTAGAAAGTCTAAAAAATTGATTGCTATACTCTTCATCAAAAAAGCACATTTTAAAGCTAGCTTTTAAAATTCTTTTTCAGTAGTTTTTTCTTCTGATATCATAACTCTGTCAAGCTATTTAATCTTAGAGATAATAGAGAATGGTTTGAAACAAGGAGTTAATAAGAGCATCTGGATAAAGCTCCAGGTGTAAAGAAAAAAGGCAGGAAAGGAGATTAGCACGGTGCTATCCATTATAGTAAATATAATACATGTGGCTGTTTAAATTTAATAAAATTAAATAAACTTTAAGTTCCTTAGTGTCACTATTCAGCAGCCATATTTGGTAGATAACTGCCTGATTGGGACTTATAGATATAAAACATTCCTGTGATCACAGAAAGTTCTTTTGGATAGCAATGGTCTAGAACTAGAAAGAACCACATTATACTCTAATTTTTACATGTCCCTATTTAGGCAGCTTTACATAATAATGTAATTTGCCTAAGTAAATTGAGTATCTAAAGTTTATTTTTTTTGAAAAGTTTTTTCATAACCTTCTTTTTTTTTTTTTTTTTTTTTTTTTGAGACAGATTCTCGCTCTGTTGCTCAGGCTAGAGTGAGTGCCGTGGCATTGGCCTAGCTCACAGCAACCTCAAACTCCTGGGCTCAAGCGATCCTCCTGTCTCAGCCTCCCGAGTAGCTGGGACTACAGCCATGCGCCACCATGCCCGGCTGATATTTTCTATATATTTTTAGTTGGCCAATTTCTTTTTTATTTTAAGTAGAGACGGGGTCTCGCTCTTGCTCAGGCTGGTTTCAAACTACTGACCTCTAGTAATCCGCCTGCCTCGGCCTCCCAGAGTGCTAGGATTACAGGCTTCTTTTGTTTTTAATGGCCCATTTTTTTCTCTCTTAGGAAAAAGTAGAACTTTTCTAAATAGACCATTTGCTTTAGAAATTGAAGGACATGAAAGTGATGTCCCTGGTTACATGTAGAGGGTTGCTCAGTTCTCTCCTGGAAGGACTGGAAGACAGAGAGATGAAGTTGAAGGGAAATGAAGAAAAAGGAAAAAAAAATTATAGCTTTTTAAAGTACAGATTCAAGAAGTACCAAGAAGCACATGATTATTAGATTAAATTCCAGGCCCATTGTGGACATATTAACTGAACCTATTTATTGAAAATTGTCTTGAAATTATACATAACAAGATGTTGAGGCCATATAACCACAAGGTGTTAACAGAAACAATTAACTCACCCAATTTAACTTTCCAGGAAGGGAACAAAAGGAATGTCTTGTTAACAATCTGAAACAAAATTATCTCGTATCTAAGACTACTCATACAAAAGCATTTGACATTGGAGTTCATGGAGATGTCTTTGACTTGAGAGTTAGCTCTGTCATTGGAGCACCTACTGTGTGTAGCACAGGGCAGAAGACTGTTTATCTAATCTCTCCTGTAGTCCCAGGAGGTGTAGGTGTTGTTATCATCATTTAACAGATGAGGAAACAGATTTAGTAAGGTTATTTGCCTTGCTCTGGCAGAATTCAGAGTTTGGATTTGAACTCTTAGTTTACAAAATAAAAAATTATAATCTGATAAAATGAAGCTTTTTGCTGAGTTTATATAATGCGAAACTGTTCCAAGAAGCTAGTTTTAATATTGTCTTAAATCTTTGCTTTTTCTTTAAAATAGTTCCAAATTTTTGCTAAAGAGGGTAAGGCCTTTTTTAAATACTATACACTGATATATTTATTTTATAGGTATTTATTGATATACTTCATAAAATTAACATATAGCTTTTAAATAAGAAAAAGTAAAAATTTATCAATAAGATGTTTATTTTCTGCACTCTTACCTGAATAAAGTGATTGATCCATTGCTACTTCTGTCCTCTTAAAGGTAAAATTATAAGCATTTAAGTTGGATGAATTTGTACTTGCTTTTTTTATATGGAGACCTTCTAGCTTCATAATTCTTCCTTAGTGTCAGGTGTTTTAACTAAAAATATCACTGCACCAGAATTGCACCTGATCAAACAAGAAAGATTTCTCCATTCTGTACAAATATAAGATGGTAATGTGTGTAATAGAAATCTAAACTTAAAATTTTATTTTAGTATTACAATCTACTAACCTGTCACTGGAAAGGATATTTCTGAAAGGAAAGAAATAATGCTTTTGAAATTTTTACACTATGAATTTAGTCTGTTTGAATTGTGTATTACATATGATTATATTCTGAAATTAAAATTTGTACTTTGATGTATGACTTTAGAGTAGTTTTCTTTCTTTAGCAGTAGTAGCGTTTCTTTCTGTAACATTAAATACAGTATATATGTCTATCTTAAGGGGCAAGAGTTGGAAGACTTGAATATGTATTAGGTTTTATGGAAAACGTTTTGTTCGAGCAAGCATTTTGTGTATATGTCTGGTCTAAATTAATGTAGAGGCATTCATTCACTTATATGAATACATGAGATCTCAGTTTTTAAATGTTTTTAGTAAATATATGAAGGCTGCCAGCCAAGAAATCAGCCTCTGTTTATTCTGGTCTCTTTTGATTTAGATTATAATTAGAAGATTCTCAGTAAGTTCTTGTTGTAGTATGGTTACTCTATTTCATTCTTATTTGAAAATTTAAAACAATAGGCCACCTATTTTCATCACTAAACATTGAGACAGGAATTATCCTTAGAGAATATGGCATGCAAATCACCTTGCAAGAGAAACTACTAATTTAAAACAAAGACAAGAAAAATTAATGTTCTATTTATTTATAATACAAATTCTTTTCATTGTATTCTGTTCTAAGAGCGTGGGGACCATTTTCTGTTGCTGGGGTAACTGTAAAATGATGCCAGCATGATCACCAGTACAGCTTTTACACTCTCTTCCTGAAGAATTAGGCTGTCTTCCTCTCCCTCCTTGTCTCATTTTCCTTTGTACATAACTTAGTCACTTACCTGTCGTCCCTTTTATTTCATATGAGAGTTACATAATTTTTACTTTCTATAGAACAACTCTGTGAGACGACACAGGTTTCCTTGTCTTTAAAGAAAAAAGTGTTATGTCTAGTTCTACATTCCTAACCATATACCATAATACTCATGTGTTGAATTCTTAGTTTATTTCCTAGCCCTTAGGTTATTTGCTTGCCCATATTCTTTATTTGTTGTGTTGATTTTTGGCTCCCTTATAGGCTACAATCCTAAACATACTTAATTACAGGCATATGTCATTTTCTTGCGCTCCAGGGATAGTATGTTTGTTTCTTTACAAATTGAAGGTTTCTGGTAACTCTGAATTGAGTAAGTCTGTCGGTGCCATTTTTCTAACAGCTTGTGCTCATTTCGTGTCTCTGTGTTACATTTTGGTAATTCTTGTAATATTTCACACTTTTTCATTGTTATTAATATTTTATCTACTGCAGTGATCTATGATCAGTGATCTTCGATGTTACTGTTGTAGTTAATTTGGGGTGCCACAAACGATGCCCATATCCTACAGTGAACTTAACTGGTAAATACTGTGCATGTGCTAACTGCTCCATTGGCTCCCTCCCTCCCTCCCCCAGCATCTTGCTTCCTCACCTCAGGCCTCCCTATTCTTGAGACACAACACTAATCCTACACTGGCCTCCTAAGTGTTCAAGTGAAAGAAAGAATCATACTTCTCTCGCTATAAATCAGAAGCTAGAAATGATTAAGCTTAATGAAGAAGGCACATTGACAGCAGAGATAGGCCAAAAGCTAGACCTCTTGGGCTAAACAGTCAGCCAGGTTGTGAATGCAAAGGACAGGTTCTTGAAGGAAATAAAAAATGCTACTCCAGTGAACACATGAGTGATAAGAAAGCAAAACAGCCTTATTGCTGATACGGAGAAAGCTGCTGTGCTCTGAATAGAAGATCAGACCAGCAACAACATTCCCATAGGCCAAAGCCTAATGCAGAGCAGGGCCCTAACTCTCTTCAATTCCCTGAAGGCTTAGAGTGAGGGACCTGCAGAAGAAAAGTTTGAAGCTAGCAGAGGTTGATTCATGAGGCTTTAAGGAAAGAAGCCAGTTCCATAACACAAAAGTAGAAGGTGAAGCAAGTACTGATGCAGGGGCTGCAACAAGTTATCCAGAAGATCTAGCTAAGGTCATTAATGGAGGTGGCTGCACTAAACACCAGAATTTCAGTGTAGATGAAACAGCCTGATATTCTAAATGATGCCATTTAGGACTTTCATACGTAGAAAGAAGTCAATGTCTGGCTTCAAAGCTTCAAAGGAACTAGAATTAGAAGTGGAGACTAAAGATGTGACTGAATTGCTGCAGTCTCATGATCAAGCTGGAACAGATGAGGAGTTGCTTCTTGAAGATGAGCAAAGAAAGTGGTTTCTTGAGAATAGAGTCTATTCTTGGTGAAAATGCTATGAACATTATTGCAATGACAACAAAGGACTTAGAATATTACATGAACTTAGTTGATAAAATGCAGCAGGGTTTGAGAGGATTGACTCCAATTTTGAAAGAAGTTCTACTGTGGGTAAAATGCTATCAAACAGCATTGCCTGCTACAGAGAAAGGAAGAGTCAATCGATGTGACAGACTTCTTTTTAGCTTATTTCAAGAATTTGCCAAAGCTACCCCAGCCTTCAACCACCACCCAGATCAGACAGCAACCATCAGCATGGAGGCAAGACCCTCTACCAGCAAAAAGCTTATGACTTGCTAAAGGTTCAGATGATTGTTAGCATTTTTAAGCAATAAAGTATTCTCTAATTAAGGTATGTACATTTTTTTTAGACACAGTGCTGTTTCACACTTAATAGACCACACTGTAGTGTAAACATAACTTTGATATGCCCTAGGAAACCAAAAAATTTGTGTGACTCACTTTATTGCAGTGGTGTGGAACCGAACCTGCCCTATATCTCTGAAGTATGCTTTCATATATACAAGCTGCTAATCTAGATTACCCCAAGAATCTTTTCTAGGAGTAAGAACTTTCTCTTGTCAAAGTGTACTAAGTCTGCAGTCACTGAATATGGAATATTTCTGCTACTTTAGTAGAAATGAAAAATTAATACTTTACTGTATTCTTTCATGGTAGTTTCTAGAATAGATTTTACCTTTTTCACCAAGTTATCAAATGTATACAGAAGTGGTATATTTCCTTTTCAAGCTGGAAATTCATTATGTTTTTTACCTCCTTTACATTTTTTGTATTATATACCTCTTTTAGTTACTGTGTCCATTGTCCATGAAAGCTTAGGACTGGTGCTAATCATAAACTACCAAAGATTCTGTTTTTACTAAATAAAGAGAGCACTTGAATAATATAGGCAACTCAACTAAGGATGTCAACTAAAAAGACAGTGACAATTCCTGAAGAGTTGAGACTCCTGGAGTGCTGTGGAATAGTGATAGTCACCCAAATCTCAATCTTTTCTCACATTCTGTAAGAATCCATTAAGATCAATAAAAAGATCAGATAAAACCAACTAACTCTAATCTATGCCTTCAGCATAACTAGGAGACAGACAGACTATGAATTATTAGGGAGAAAAATAAATATCCAAATCTAATTTACTCTGCTTCAGAGACCACTGCATAGAGAGAGTTCAGTCAGAGTACATGAAGAAGAGGAGAGGGGAATGAAGAGCCAGGAGCCCAGGGGTGATAGTATAGTATACAATTAAAATTGCCTTTCAAAAGAAAAATTCTCTTTCAAAAGAAAAATTCCTATCCTAGTGGGAAAATGCTAAAATCTGGTCTTAGATTAGATTAGATTAGCATGTTGGCTACTTTAAAAGTACATGGGACCCCAGGCGACAGGTCAGGAAAGTATTATTTTGGGGGTTGAAGGAGTCGTTTCCTCTTATATACTTGGTGATTAAAAGAAGGAAGCAACAGGGGAAATTATTTCTGTAGAAATAAAGAACCCACAAAATCAGAAGACATGCTCATTACCCCCTTTGGCATAAGTTCAAAAGAGAGAATATTTGAACTAAGAGACCTAGGTATTCATCTCAATTCGTTGCCCTTACTGCATATAACTTTTAATATTAGTTAAGGAAAATTATACACTGAATAGGAATTTCAGATTAGATACATACAAAGATATTGCAAGGAAAAAAGTAGACAATAAGAATCAAAACATTTTAGCTATCAAAAATTTTTCATGTAAACCATCTGTGGTGCAATTATGAGTAACAGAACATCATGACTTGTATTAAATATCTTTAGACAAGCCTTTGTAGATGTGAAAAGGAAAAACTCTAAAGGCAGAAATTCAGAAACTTGAAGTGGAAATAGGTAAACACCAGGAAAATACAAAATGAGAGTTGACCAGAAGAAATTGAAGAAAACAACAATCATTTTAGAAATTAAGACTAAATTACAAGGTGCCCATGGAAGGATGGAGGTGAATGAAAATTCAATAAGGGGCATTGAGGAAAGGGTTGAAAACAAAAATAAAGGATCAAAAAAAAGATGTTTGATATAGAAGATAGTCAAAAAGATCCAACATACATGCGATTGTAATCCTAAAGAGAAAAGCAAAACAAGGGAACAAAGATAACATTTGAAATTATAAAACTATAAACTTACCAGAAATAACATACATAATGAGTGCGATGCGCACTGTCTGGGGGATGGTCATGCTTGAAGCTCTGACTTGAGGGCAATATACGTAACCTTAACATTTGTACCCCCATAATATGCTGAAATTAAAAAAAAAATTAAAAGAAAAACTTACCAGAAATAAAGGAAGACCGGAATCCATATATTGAAAGGGCCCACCATGTACTTGTGAAAATTTACCTGGAATGGTCAACGAAAAGACATAGTGTACTAAAACTTGTTAGACTTCAAAGATAAAAATAAATACAAAGGAATAACTCTTCAGGGCCTGCATGCAAAAATATCAAGTTATTTAAAAAGGAAAGAAAATCAGATTGGCACCAGGCTTTTCAAAAGTAATATAGAATTTAATAGCGGAGGATTATTTTTAGGTAACTCAAAGAATAATAAATTTTATATTGAGTCAAGCTGCTCAGTAAGTATCAAACCTTAGAAAAACACTGTTAAACATAGAAGAACCCAGGGAATACTGTACTCATTTGCCTTCCAAAGTAATCTGAAACTTGGGTTGTCCAACACAGTAGCCACTCTCCATAAAGGCTGTTGAGCATTTGAAATGAGGCTAGTCTGAACTGAGGTGTGCTGTAACTGTAAAATACTATCAGACTTCAAAGACTTAGAAAGAATGTTAAATAGCTAATTAATAGTTTTTAAAATATTGATTATACATTGGATCTCATTTTTTATATTTTATGACATATTTACAAATCTTTTGTTTCTGTTGAAGCTTTATAGGCCAGCATTTCTTGGATTGTGGGTGATGGCTGATCAAAGTGGGTTTGAGAGTTGGGCCAGCCAGTATAATGTGATGAAAGATGCAGTTTAGAAGCAAACATAATGATAGATAAATAAATAAAGTATAGTTGGATTATTCAGTGTAGGAAGAGGACATTTTTACAGGAACCTTAAATTTGTTATTCTAGGATTAGATTCAAAGGAGGAGGCAGCATATTGGGTCCAACATGTGTTCTATGTGCTTAATCTAAAGCAGAAAGGAGAATCCAGTGTATATCCAAATGTGTTGATATCTAGGAGTTTGTAGAAAAGGGAGCATGGGAAGGCTTGAATCTGATTGGATTATGAGAAAGACTATCTTAAAATTCTTCACAAGCCATGAGATTAATGACGGAAATAAGATACAACTCTGATACTGGGTGCTGTTTGCCTTTTGATATGTTTTGAATCACTGTACTTCATAAAAGGCAAAAAAGACTGTCATGTACATTCTCCAGAAGGATATAAGCCTCCATTGGTGTTTGTAGTTAGTGATTGAAGCCTTGGCAAAGGATCTGGGTTTGCTAACATTAGCTAATGAATGTTACCATTTTTGCTACTTAAGTTTGCTAAATTTGAAAACCTTTTTATGTTCCTAACAGAGTAAATGTGTAAGAGAGAAATAGGATTTGAAATGATGCTATGCCAAATACGTACTGAAGAAGATTTGCCATCCTCAATATTTATAGTACCAGTATTGACTCACTATCACTAAGGCCTACACTTTGTTATTCTTGAGGAAGAGGAGATGGGTTTGTGCTGCTGTTTTTCCTAACGTTGTTTTTCATCAGAGTTCCATGTAGCTGAATCTACAGCTAGCTGCAAGTAGTCTGTGGCCACATCCTTGATTGATGTTAACTGGCTTCTTTAATTGTATGAGCACTAAGCTAATGTGTCATTCCATTTGTGCTGCTATAATAGAATACCAGAGGCTGGGTAATTTACAAATAATAGAAATTATTTTCTCACTGTTCTGGAGACTGGGAAGTCTGAGATCAAGGCACCCACAGGTTTGCAGTCTGGTGAGGTGCCATCCCTCTTTGATGGCAACTTGTTAATGCGTTACTACATCCTCACATGATGGAAGACGGAAGGGAAATAGTGTAAGAGAGAATGGGGCAGCTCTCTGAAGCCTCTTTTATAATGGCATTAATGCATTATGAAGGGCTTTGCCCTCAAGACTTAATTACTTCCTAGAAGGCCCCACCTCTTGATACTGTCATATTGGGGATTATGTTACAACATTCAAACTACAGCACCCAGTATGTCCTAAATGTGTCAAAGAATATGAGGCATATAACTTGGTCTTTTAATTGGTATGATGAATTGAAAATGAATTAATATTAGTATCTGAATGAGAATTATATATTCTCAACAGAAGACAGTGGTAATAAATAGATTGATTGGATTAAACTGCTTTCTTTGTTGTGATTATAGATTTTTGAAGCTGAAATTAAAGGCAAGGTCAAAATCATGCTACTTTTTACTTAATATTGTACTTGAAAGTCCAAGTGGGTTATTTTTCCTTTAGAAAGCTCTCTTACATAGTCAAAATGCTTTCATTTTTACCTCTTACATTTCAATTTCCTGAGTACCCATTTGGCATTGTAAAACAAAGATTATTAATGTTTCATCATTAAGCAGACTTAGGAATCTATAAATGAGAATTTTTTGTGAAATAATAAAATTTAGTGAATCATTACTTTTTCCTAATGGAAGCTTCCTTCTAAAATATTCTTATTATAATTAATTTATTTGTTTTATGTTCAGAAATTTACTTTGATATATGATGTTTGTGAGGATCTAATTTTATTATTTTTTCTAGGCAATTTTCCTAACACTGTATGTTGCTTAATCTATCCTTTACTGGTTTATGATTCTCCTTTTATCATGTAATAACCATTTAGTTTAATAGCATCATTGTCTGGGTTTAATTCTGTCCCATTAATCTGTTTGTCTAGTATTGTCCTGTTACCATGCATTTCAATTATGGTAGCTTTATGGAGGAAGTTGCCTGTTAAATCTGTTTTTCAAAAAAATTTTTATTATTTTTATGGGTTTGTTATCAGAAATTTAAAAAATACTTTGTCACATTCCTCAAAATTTCTCTTGGAATTGTAATAAGCCATAA
Source organism: Lepilemur septentrionalis (assembly GCA_963573855.1). NCBI lineage: Eukaryota > Metazoa > Chordata > Mammalia > Primates > Lepilemuridae > Lepilemur > Lepilemur septentrionalis. The sequence continues at coordinate 2,420 of CAUYMX010013875.1, read as the reverse complement.
ATTAATTTGGGAAGAATCGAAAACTTCTCAATATTTTGTCTGCCAACCTAGAAGCATAGATTATATCTTCTCTTAGTGAAGTCTTTTTATGTCTCAGTAAGATTAAGTAGTTTGGTTCATATGCTTTCTATACATCTCTTTTTAAAATGGATTTTTTCCCATTGTAAATTCTAAGTGATTATTATTAGAGATCAATTTGAAAGCTATATTGACTTTTATATTTTTGTATGTATTCAGCCACCTTCTGTTATTAAATTTTTAGCCAGTCTTCTTGGGTTTTACAGTCAGAACATCTACAAAGTGATACTTTTCTTTCCTCTTTCCCTTATAATTAAAGTTGACGTACTGTGTCAGGTTTAACTTCCAGAAAAACAGTGATACAGTTAGTATGTTTTAGTTTCTGATATTAATGTTAGCCCTTCTAATGTTTCACAATTAAATATAATAGCTTTTGATTTTATGTAAATATGCTTTTTCATTTTAAGAAAATAATCAATGATTTTTTTAAAAAATTAATGATTTTAAACCACAAATTCTTGGCTAAACCAACTAATATTCAGAATAGTGACTCTCTACCCTTTTTATTATTGCAAAGCTTATTTATAATGAAATTATTTATTGGGAGCATTAATAATAGGGGACTTTTTCTTAAGGGGAAGTACATTATTTTGCAATCTTTGAATCAAGGTTATTTAGTATACTACTGAGGTTAGTATAATTTATATCTTCTCTTGTGTATTCAGGGACAAGTATTTAATGAGAATTAGTGCATAAAGAATTATTAAAATTAATATGAATGTATATGTATTAGAATAAATGATTATTAAATGTCTTGGTAAACATTACAGGAAATTTATCAATCTAATAATATATAGCCCCAAAAGTTTTCAAAACTACATTCAATAAAACATTGCTTTTGCTACCGGGAAATTGTTTACAATTATAATTACAAGGTCATATTACATCAGCATTTAAAATATATCTATAGCTATAAATTTAGGTATTCATTTATTTCTTAGTTTATATTACTCAACCCCAAAAATGTGAACTTGATTGCTTATGATTTTACTTACGTTTTGAAATGTAGTTTTATATAGATTCTTTACCTATTTGCAATGTCATAGGAATTTTGCTATTTCAAGATTTAATAATATATGAATAGAAATTCTTTTCTAAATTATAACATTGTTTTTAATATTTGGCATTAAGGGCATTTTAAAAATTTCCGACATTTGGCCCTAGAGGAAAAGAGAAGAAACACAAAACACATCTAGCCAGAAAAATAGGTAATTGAAGTAAGTTCTTCTCCACACCACCCCCCACACTGCCTGGAGACAGGGTCTTACTCTGTTGCCTGGGCTAGGGTGCAACATCATCATAGCTCACTGCAACCTCAAACTCATGGGCTCAAGCGATCCTCCTGCCTCAGCCTCTCAAAGAGCTGGTACTATAGTCATGCACCACCGCACCCAACTACTTTTTTCAATTTTTCGTAGAGATGAGATCTCACTATGTTGCTCACACTTTTGCTTGTTGCAAAGTGTCACTTGAAATAGTAGCTTTAGCACAGAGATTTTGCTGACATGAGATACAATGAAAAGAAATGAGAACATCTGGATCTGTTAATACTTTTTTTTAATCTGTTCAATAAACCCTTCATGTTTTCCTGTCATGGAAGGTGCACCATCTGTGTGTACATACACTCACTAAATTTAACAAATTCAGTCCAACTTCACAGCATTTGTCTTGAAAGTTGTTGAAGATATCTGTTCCCCATGTTCTGCTGGCAAGAGTGCCCAAAGCAAATAACTCTTCATAGCAAAGAAAATGTTCTGTTATACCCAAATGAAGCATAAAACTTGCACTAAGTCAGTAGTATCAGTTGATTCATCCAGAGTGGTCAAATAATATATATTTCCCTTTTGAAATATTGCATGAAGTTGTTCTATTCGGTTGAAGGCTGATTTATGCTGCTGATTAGTTATGGTTCTCTATGAAAGAGGAAGTTGTTTGTACTTTGCAAACATTATCGGGGTCTAAGCATCCTACAACTTTGACAATGTATTGTTTTCACAATTTCTACATCACTGAATGGCTTCCCGTTTCCCCCCAGTATATAAGCTACTTTATAAATTGCTTCAGTGGCATCATTTCCAGGTCTTATTGCTGCTTGAAAGAATTATCTTTGCTTTTGCTTGACATCTTTTCTTTTCTTTTCTTTTTTTTTTTTTGAGACAGAGTCTCACTCTGTTGCCTGGGCTAGAGTGCGTGCCATGGCATCAGCCTAGCTCACAGCAACCTCAAACTCCTGGGCTCAAGCAATCCTTCTGCCTCAACCTCCCAAGTAGCTGGGACTACAGGCATGCACCACCATGCCCCGCTCATTTTTTCTATTTTTGGTAGAGACTGGTCTTGCTCTT
>CAUYMX010013874.1:0-33887 GCA_963573855.1 Lepilemur septentrionalis | reverse complement strand
GCAATGTTTGATGAGGAACATGTTTGCCTTTTCCCTTGTCATAATGAGAATTTAGTTTGAAAGTGGAAGAAAATGCAATGGGCACTTTATTTGTAAATTAAAAAAACAAAATAATACATGAAAAAGTGATAATATTTTGCCTGAGTCCAGGAGTTTGAGGTTACAGTGAGCTATGATAGTGCCACTGCACTCCAGCCTGGGAGACAGAGTGAGACCCTGTCTCAAAAAAAAAAAAAAAAAGTAATAATACATATGATAAAACACAGAAATACAGTGTATATAATGAAAAGTAAATGTTTCCTTTTGAGCTCTGTCCTTACCCATCACCAGTCCTACTCCCCCAAGGGAGCCACATTTTAACCATTTCTGCTTTTGGCTCTTGGGGAGATGTCCCCCACAGGCCCAGCAGGTGTCTGAAGTCCAGATGTGTGAAGTGCAGGGAGCACGCCTGAAGCCCTGCAATGATGGACGGCACCCTCAGTGCACTGGCCCATCTCCTGCCTCCCTCTCCGTCTCCTGATTCCACCAGTTCTTTAGTTTTTTACCACTTTCATTGCCACCGTTCTAGTGCAAGACACCACCATCTCTCACCTATGCTGCACTATTTAAAATAGAACCAGTTGGAAAGAAATGTAAACACGTTAACTCATACTTAGGTGGCATACATATTCATGCCTATACTGTTGGCTTATCTGTAACTTTAATAGCTTAGAAACTCCATGGCACCTAAATGTATTTCTCTATGATTGCAAATATAATATCAGGGATATACACAGATTCTTTAGTTACCGAGAACCTTTGGAAGACCCTAACTTGGGAAATTTCCTAACTTACGTTTCCTGCTAGGAAATTTGCTTCCCACCCTCCCCAGACATGAATGCTTGCATGTGACCTAGGTTCTGCCAACTAGATACAGAAACATGACACGTTGACTTAAGGCAGAGTGGCACACAGAAGGAGGCACCATGTGGAATCCATTCTGGCAATGAAGAGTGATGCAGAAACATGGAGCTTTGGAGGAACCTGTGACAGTGACCCTAGCAGTAGCATCTAGTGCATAGTGTCCACAGGGGTACCGCAGGGACTGTTCCCAGCAATAGTAGCAATGGGGCAGTAGATTCTGAAGAAAGAAAACTTCATGAGAAGATACTCAGTCAATTTCTTAAAAATGGAAAGGGAGTCAAAAGCTGCATAAGTGGTTGCTGGTTTGCAGCATTTCCACACGCTGTAGGATGCACCATCGCAAGCTGTTATCTGGCAGCTGGTGCTGTAACTGCTAGGAGGCCAGTTGCTTCTGAGTACATGGGGATAGTAGTGAATCCCACAGTGTCCGCTCGGTGCCTTACTTCTTCGCTATGAAACTGCTTTCAAAGTCAGAAGCATCACTGTGTTTCTGACAGCAAATAAGGCTCATTAAGTACATACACAGTGCTGCAGGCAGAAGGATGGCAGAAAAGAGGAGGAAAGCAAAATCCAGGGTGGATATCTTTTCTAGCGAGGACAAATCATTGTCCTTGCATGATGAAGGGGAACCAATGTAATCAACATGCCACAAAATAGCTAGCTGTTCCCCTGGTTTATGGTATCATACTGGGGGGTCAGGATTAATCACTACTCATGGCAAATTGAGTCCTCAGAAGAGTTGTGGCCAGATGGAACTTAGTGAGGGAAGGTCCATGTTGTTGAGCTCACAAATATCCCCTAAGGGCCACTCTGTTCATGAACCACTGAGCGATCACTAGGGGAAAAAAGAAGCTGGTTGTAACAGAATGGGTCCTCTTGTATGTGAATACTGAAAAATTCCTCAACAGTGAGGGCCTTTTGGTGGAAATACCACCTTCATGGCCCATTCTGAGAAATCTTCCACACTCCTCTTCCTCACATCTATGACATTTATTTCTCTATCTAATTACTTCTACATCTCTGACCTTATAGCCAAAGCAGTAACCAGATCTCATGAATCAGTGTGACTCCATAACTCTGGCCATTTTCCTTCCAGGTAAAGAGGACTACAAGATGCGCCACTCAAAATTCTGCACTCAGGGGCATCTCCCTTCCCCACTGTCATCCCTTGATGGACTGTGGTGCTGTGGCTGTCCTTGCTGGGTTTGTGTAGCACACTGTTCAGTCCATTTACAGATCAAGTTTACATGCTTTCCTCCTCAATGGCGGGAGGGAACCCCCAAAGGCAAACGACATGGGTTGAAGGAGGCATGGCTGTAGGGCAAGGAGTGGTACCCGGAGTGTGAGTTGTATGTTTTCCAGATGGCAACTAGATCTTTGAAGGGCTTGAAATAGGTGAAAAGATAACCAATTCCACTGAGTTCCTGAAAAGCTAAATGGTATAGTTTTATGCTATTCTGCCTTTGTTTTCTTTGTTTTTGTTTCCTGATCTGGCAAATGGAACAAGAATTCTTTATTTGCTGTTTGGATTCTTGCTCATTATAAGGCAGGAACTGCCATTTTTTCCCACTAAATTTATCTTGTTAGACATGATTTTTAAGAATAATAGACGTATAGCTTTTCTTTTCCGTATCACTTACCATTTTCCCCCGTAGTTTTCTGAAAGAATGGCTATCATTCTTTCCACTGACCCCAAGATGGCTCGATGAATGATTACAGGCCTCTTCTTATCATCCCCATCCTTACTAAAAAATGAAAATTAGACATTTTAGTATTTTCCTAAGATTCAGTAATAACTATCTTCTTACATTATATTTAATTTTGACTATAGATTTAGATTAGCAGTTTTGGAAATTTCTCCATTAACCTTATTTGTTTTGTGAGTGTCTTGTTTTCTTAAAAGACTGCTTTCTTGCTTATTTTTTTCCTTTATTTTAAATTTTTTTGTTAGAGAACATTAAAAGCACATACACAAGTAGAGAGAATAGTATAATGACCTCCCACATACCCTCTCTCAGCATCACAAAATGTCAACGCACAGCCACTCGTGTTGGACCCCAGTGCCCTCCATTCCTGTCACCACCCACCTGACCCCACTGTGAACCTCATTTTTCAAAATGTTCCTGATATTTGTTCTACAAGTCAAATTCCCTGAAGCCCTCATGACTCGCACCTTACATTTAATGATTCCCTCCTCTCCTTAGGAAAAAAAATGGAAAAAGAAAATTATGACTGTTAACTGTAATGAAGTAAGCCACCCCTAGATCTCTGCACGCATTTCTCAGATAAATTTCACATTATTGCAACAAATGTAATCTGTAACACAAATTTCTTATGAGAAATTTTTATCTAAAAATTGTACCAGTCAGTTATCACCAAAACACACATACACACAAAACAAACAAATAAAAAAAGAGAGATCAATTCATTAAACCCCCTTCAAATGAGTCATAATTAGATATCATCACTGCCAATCATTTCTGCTAAGAGCCATTATACCCTAACTACAGGCCAAATCCTCTGTCTAGATCCCACAGAAAGCTTTGGGGTGGAGGTGGGCAGCTTGAGTCCAGTCCTGTGCAGGTAGATGAAGAAATTCATCCCACAAACTAGAACCAGTATGGAATATTCCTGAATGTTACATAATGTTTTTTGTGTAGAGAATAAGAGAGAAGCAGGATGACCCTTTCACAGGGCCCTGGATATCCAGAAATTTCTGTTCCATCATTTATTTAAATCAGGTCAAGCTGTATGAAGGGCAAACAGTGACATAAACTATGCTTACACATCTATGTATCAGATAAACATTAGAATGAATGTCAAGTTCCTCCAAAATAATCCCAGTGGATTTGGTTATAATTGTATTAGATTTACAGATAAATTTGAAGAGAATATCTTCACAATGTTGATTCTTCCTAGTCCAAGAGTGTAGTATGAATCATCATTTAAATAACTCCTTTTTATGGCCTTTGATAAAATTTTATGGTATATACTTCATATAAATAATATATGCAGTTATGGGCCATATAACAACATTTTGGTCAACTACAAGCAGCATATACAACTGTGGTCACATAAGATTATAACAGAGCTGAAAAATTCCTGTTGCCTAGCGATTTATGCTATAATTACCTACAGTATTCGGTACAGTAACATGCTGTACAGGTTTGTAGCCTGGCAGCAATAGACTACACGATACAGCCTAGGTCTGTAGCAGGCTGTACCATCTAGGTTTGTGTAAGTACACTCCGTGATATTCACAATGACGCATTTCTCAGAATACATCCCCATCATTAAGGGACACATGATTATATTTGGATTTACTGTTAAGTTTATTCCTAGATATTTTCTATTTTGTTGTTGCTGTTGTTTCTGAAATATTTTTTCCATTACATTTCCTAGCAGGTTATTGCTAATATATATGAAAGCAATTTGCCTTTTGCATTTTTCTACCTTCCTCTATGATTAGTTCCATTTTTCCTCCATTTGATTCTGTTGGATTTCTTGATATTTTAACAACTACAAACAATGATAATTTTATCTCTTTCTTTCAAATATTTGTACTCCCAGAATAATTCTGAGTACAGTGAAAATAGTAGGCATGTTCAGTGTCTTCCCAATTATGTTGAAATGTTACTGTTGTTTTCTGATAAATGCTCCTTATCATGAAAAGGAAGTTCCTTTCTGCTCATTTCACAGGAATGACTATTCAATTTTATCCAATGCTTTCCACATTACTGAATGTCATGAATAACACACTCTCAATACTAAACCACCCTTGCTTTCTTAGGAAAAAAATCTTTCCTCGATCATGGTAATGACCTTAATGCTTCTCTCCCCTAAGTCTGAACAAATCACATCAGTTCTTCCTCCAAAATACACCCCAATGCGCCCAGTCTGTTCATCTCTATTACTACCACCTGGTTCTAACCGTCACCACTCTTCCCTGGTCTACAGACCACTGCTTCCGCTTTTGCTCTACCCTCCACTTGACACACTACACCTAGGATGGCTGGCTTGGCTGATCCATTTCTCTTCCATGTCCTCCTGGATGAGAAGTTTCACTTTGATTCTCATGGCTCTGAGCCATCTTCCATTGTAGAACTGGTCCTGAAGATTTGATTGTCCTCCTAAAGCTACCAATAGCTCTGGCCCTTGACCCTCCAAATTGGGAGAAATTGTTGGGACTTTTCAGAGTCATACTAACTCCATTGTACCAACTAGGTGAAAAGTTAGGGGTAAACTCCCAGAAGCTCTTCCATGTTGGTACATGGCATTTTTGATCCATACATGTAATGGCCAATGGTGCTCAAATTTTACTGAAATAGTAGGGCCATTTCAGCATAAATAAGGTCTCCACACCCCTCATTCTTTTGTTCATTTTAGAAGGTTACTAGGGAAAGAGAGTTTTGCAGACATGAACTTAAGACACCATCTTTCCCAAAAGGCCAAATTTATTTTTGAAAGGGCTATATTTTCTCCTTCCTTCTCTTGAGCATTTTTATTAGTCTCATGTTTTGGTGTCATTCTCTATATACAGCACTTCAATTATTCCTTCAGTCTTTTAACCTCTCTCCATGAGCTAACTCTTAACATTAACATAGCTCTATAAATGGTAATTAAAACACAATATGGCGAATCCAAAATACAAAAAGATTATACTTTTATTGCTTGGACACAAATTGAGATCAGTCCATAAAATTACATACTCTAAGATAATGGTAGTTGTTTATCAAGACCCTTAACAGGAAAATATTCTATTAAAAACTATTGGATGTGAAACTTGCCATTAATTTTTTGCTTTTTGTCTCTATAGTAATTTTGAGTGTAAGAGAACTCAACACAGTACCTAAGCAAGACTATATCTAAAATTGGACATGGTGAAAAGAGGACACTTTCCATGGATATTGTTGTGATTTTATCTAATTCAGATTAGGAATGATCTTTAAAAAGAACTGATTCCAGGCAAAGGAGTAAGCATGCTCCACCCTAGCTCTCTCAATGGATGCAAACAGACTCTGGAGGGAGTGCATACAGCAGCTATCTGAAGACTCTCAAAACTACACAGGCGGATTGCAGAAGAAGATCAGAACTTGAAGTACTACCAAACCAGCAGTGAGTTTCCTGTAATTTTATCTTCCAGTTTCCTATGGCCTGGTCTCAAAGGCAGCCCTGAAGCAAGAAGTATGTGCCAGATACAGACAGGAAGAGCTTCAGGAGAGATCCTCACTTTCTAGCCAAGGAGCCAGAAAGATAACTCTTAAGTTTCCAGAAAGAGTGGCGGAGGCAGATCCTGTTTTTTTTTTTTTTTTTCCTCTTTTTTCCTGCTCTGTCCTCCCCAACTCCCCGGCACTCCCACAGAAGTACAGAGCAACAGAGACTAAAGAGTCACCTAACACTCTGAGGAAGGGGATCCTTCTCGATGATCAGAAGGGCAATGGTCCAAGTGCATAGGGTGAATTCCCATTCCTTTCTCTCTTTCTCTGGTCTCTTGAGCTTGGTCTCTGACAGGTGCAGTCATGAAAAGAACATGGTGGAGTGGGGAAGCTAAAGCTTCAGCTTTCCGGCCACGGGACCATCATAAGGGATCCCAGGGAACTAAAGGTGTCAGAGAGCAGGGAGCTCAAAACAGCTATCCCATAACGTAGTGTATAACCTCACCTGGCCTCATCTCTGAGCTGCACATGCTAGACCCCGTACAAGAGGCTTGAGAACTGAACTTTGAGATTTGGCCACTGGGTGGCGCACATAGAACTGATTTGAATACCCCTACGAAGGCTTTGAAAACCGAACTGACGTTGGAACCGCAGGCCCCCAGAAGGTGGATTGGAAACTACTGCCTTGGCAAGTAGTTTCTGCTAAAACAAAAAAACCATCTATCCCCTTAGAATTTAAATGAGACCCAGCATCTCGTAACATAACACTCAAAATGTCCAAGATACAATCCAAAATCACTGAATCATCAGGAAGATCTCAATTTATGAGAGAAAAGATAAGTAAGAGTCCACCAGTGAGAAGACACAGAGGATGGAATTATCAAAGACTATAAAACAGCTATTAAATCGTGCTCCAAGAAGCAAGGGTGAACACAACTGGAGTAAGTGGAAAGATAAAAGTCTTAGCAAAGAAATACAAGATATAAAGAATAGAAATTGTAGAAATGAAATATACAATGACAGAAACAAAAAAAGTCATTAGATGACTCACTACAAAGGAGATGGTAAAGAGTCAGTGAACTCGAAGACAGATGGATAGTAAGTATCCAGTCTGAAACACTTACAAAAGAAAGAGCGAAGAAAGTATAAACAGAGCTTCAGCAGACTGTGGGACAATACTGAAAGGTCTAATATTCATGTCAGCTGGTCACCTTTACGTGATATAATGAGAAGCACGCTTCATCTCTGTGGAGTTCTTTCCAAAAACCCATAACCTTAAACTAATCATGAGAAATACATTAGACAAATCTCAGTTGGGAGATATTCTACAAAATACCTGGCCAGTACTCCTCAAAATTGTCAAGTTGATGAACAACAAGGAAAGGAACTGAGAAACTGTCACATAGCAAAAGAGATTTTGGGGACGTGTTGACTAAATGAAATGTGGTATCTTGAATTGGATCTTGGAATAGGAAAAGGACAGTAATGAAAAAACTGGTAAAATCCAAATAAAGCCTGCAGTTCAGTTAAACAGTATTGTACCAGTGCCAATTTCTTAGTTTTGACAAATGTATCATGGTTGTGTAACACGCTAACATTAGGGCAAACTGGATGAAGATACAGCAACTCCCAGTAACACCTTCATAATTCTGGAAATCTAAAATCACTCCAAAATTGAAAGCTTATTTTTAAAAAGTTGTTTAAACACACCAATTATAAGACAAATCGTCATAACGGATTTTTTAAAAAACAAGACACAATAGTATGTTGTTTATAAGAAACCCACTTTGAATATAATGACATAAGCACATTAACAGCAAAAGGATGGGAAAAGTTAAAACTTCCCCCACTTCTTGGGAACTAAAAAAAAAAAAGATTAGAAAAGATACTGATATACTATGCATGTAAACACTAATCAAAATAAAGCTGGAGTGACTATATTAGAATCACACAAAGTAGACTTCAGAGCAGGAATACCAGGGATAAAAAGGAACATTATCCGATGATAATGGAGATAAAAGGGTAAATTCACCAAGAAGACATAAAAATCCTAAATATGATGCACCTAACAACAGAGCTTCAAAATACGTAAAGAATCAAAAGGAGAAATTGACAAGTCCACCATTACCACTGTAGACGTCAACACTCCTTTCTCAGTCATCAACAGAAAAGGAAAGAGAGAATCAGTAAGATTATAGAAGAACTGAACAGCACCATTAACCAAGAAGATCTAACTGACTTTTATGAAATAGTACACCCAACAACAGCAGAAAGTGCACGCATTCTTTTCAAGTACATGTGAAACATTCAAACCCTAACACATTTAAGGGAATTGAAACTATACAAAATATGATTTCTGACACTAATGGAACTGAACTAGAAATAAGTAACAGAAAGATAACTGGCAAGCCATCAAACAATTGGATATTTAAATAATGCATTTCAAAATAAACTATGAGCCAAAGAGGAAGTCTTAAGGGAAATTAGAAAATATTCTGAACTGAATGAAAATGAAAACACAAGATATGAAAAGTTATAGGATATATCTAAAGCAGTACTTAGAGAAAAATTTACAGTGCAAAATTAGAGTCATTAAATTATGGTTTATGAGCCAATTCCAGCTCATGGCCTGTTTTTATAAATAAAGTTTTATTGGAATATAGCCACATTCATTTGTTTAAATATTGTCTATGGCTGTCTTCCCACTATAATCATAGAGTTGAGTATTTGCAATAAAGGCTGTATGGCCCACAAAGCCTAAAATATTAACAATCTGGCCCTTTACAAAATGCAGGCTTCTGCATTAAATTATTATATTAGAAAAGGAGACAGGTCTCAAATCACCAATCTAAGCTTTTATCTTAAAATGTCAAAAAAAAATAAGAGCAAAATAAACTTAAAGCATGCAAAAGGAAGTACTAATAATAAAGAATAGAAATCAGTAAAATTGAAAACAGAAAAATAGAGAAAATCAACATATTTAAAAGTCAGTTCTCTGAAAGATTAATACAGTTGATAAATCTATAGCCAAACCAACAATGAAAAAAAGAGAAAAGACACATATTACTAATGTTACAAATGAAAGAGGAGATATCAGTGTAGGCCCCACAGAAATTACAAGTATAATATGGTAATACTATGAGCAACTCTATGCATATAATTTTGACAACCTATATGAAACGTATCTAGAATATATAAAGGACTCTCAAAACTCAATGGTAAGAAAACAACTCAATAAAAAAATGGGCAAAAAACTTGAGCAGACATTTAGCCAGAGAATAAATGAATAGCAAATAAGCACATGAAAAGATGTTATCATTAGCCACTAAAGAAACACAAAATCAAAACATAATGAAATACTAATACACACCTAGTAGAGTGGCTTAAAAACAAACAACCAACTTGACCATACCAAGGGCTGACAGGGATATGGAACATTTGGAACTCTGTCACATTGCTGGTGAGAATGCAAAATGGTACAGATACTATAGAAAACAATGTTTTTACAAAGTTTTTACAAAGTCAATACACTCATCATATGACCCATTTACAAATATTTGCCCTAAAGAAATGAAAACTTATATTCACACAAAAACCTGTACACTAATATTTACAGAAGCTCTATTCATAATCACCAAAAATTGGAAGCAACCCAAATGTCCTTAAGTGAGTGACTGGACAAGGAAACTGTGGTGCATCCATACACTGGCATACCAAGTCAGCAATAACAAAGAACCAACTATTGACACATGCAAAAACATGGATGAACCTCCAAGGCCTTATGCTGTGTGAAAGAAGCCAGTCCCATAAGGTTACATACTGCCTGATTCCATTTATATGGCATTCTGCAAAGGCAAACTATAGTGACGGGGAGCCTATTAATGGTTGCCAGGGTTTATGGGTAGAAGGAGAGTGTGCCTACAAAGTCACAGCACAAGGCAGTTTATTGAAATGATAGAATCCATAATTATGGAGGTGGTCACACCACTCTAAACATGTATTAAAACTCATTCAACTGTATACACACACATAGAGTCAATTTTACTGTATGTTAAAAGAATTTTTTTATAAAGAAGTTGTTGATTTGCCTCTTTTTCCTCTGCTTTTTCTGGCGAGTATCTCATCCTCAAGACAGACTCAATGCCAGCATTTTGTAAAGTCTTCCCCATACGCCTCAGGGAGAGTTAGCAGCCTGGATCATGTTTTCATGATATTTTGCTCATAGCCCTAATCGTATGCTTACTTATCTTCCTTCCTCCACTAGACCATAGCCTCAGAACCACAACTGGATTACACACAGTAAACAAATATACATTGAGTATATGGCACGTATACTAGACATTCACTGATGTTTATTTTTGTACTACTAACGTTCACATAACAAATAATTAGGATATTAGTACCACATTATTTAGCATAATCACTCACCTAACATATGTGAGATTAAATCTAATAGGCAGTTGGAAGTCCAGCTGAATTGTAGCACACTGATGGTATCTGCCAATAGCATCCTTGATTTTTATATCAATCTGTAAATTAAATGATGTTTGCTTAGAGGCAGTATTTATTTTTCTTTTAAATTTTACTTTTTTGAAGCAGATGGTTTACTTACTTTAGGGCCATAAAATGCTCCATCTCCTGGGTTCATTTTCCATGGTTTTCCAAATTCTATCAAGCTATTCTGCAATTGCTATTTTTTTAAAAAAAGAAGAAAACATTTGAAACTTCTACTTTATTGCACATTTTTATCTTCTTTTGACATACAGCTCACAAAAGGTATTATAAATCTTAATTACACTCTATATTAGTTCAATATACATTTGTTGAGCATCTTTTACATTTAATAAACTATTGAGCAGGGACTACATAAAGGTGATTAAGGTGGTACTTGCTCTCAAGAAACATATACATTTTAACTGGAGAAAAAAGGTAATTTACTAAATTGTTCCAGTAAATTCCAGGTAAACATTTAGGGAGGGGATGCTTTGGCCCACCTTCCAATGCAAGCCCCCTCTGCCCTACGAGTAACCAGCTTCTGCCTCCCGGGGAGAGTTCCAAGTAACTTTTCTATTTAAGGTGAAAGAAGGTCACCTCTGGAGGCACTTCACAGTGCTGCAAATAAACAACTCACAAGTTTTAAATTGTGTGCTGTTCCAAGTAGCAGAATAAAATCTCACACTAACCCCCTGGGATGAGAATCCTCTTTGTCCAGCATCTCCATGCTGTCTATGCTCCCTGCCCGTTAGTCCCTTAGGATCTGTCTCAGTTATCAGATTCACCGTCACAATACTGCAGCGCTGGTGTTCAAGTAACCCTTGTTTTACTTAATTATGTCCCCAAAATGCTAGAGTAGTGAAGCTGGCCAAAGATATGCCAAAGAGAAGCCATAAAGTACTTCCTTTAAGTGAAAAGGTGGATGTTCTCAACTTAGTAAGGAAAGAAATAAATCCTATGCTGAGGTTGCTAAGGTCTACAGTAAGAACAAATCTTCTGTCCATGAACTTGTGAAGAAAGAAAAAGAAATTAATGCTAGTTTTGTTGTCACACCTCAAAATGCGAAAGTTCCAGCCACAGCGCACGATAAGTGTTTAGTTAAGATGGAAAAGATGTTAAATTTGCGGGGTAGAGGACATAAATAGAGATGTGTCCCAACTGACACCAGTCGGGTTTGGTACTATCTGCAGTTTCAGACATCCACCGAGGGTCTTATCCCCTGCAGATAAGTAGGGGATACTATATTCCAGGAAGGGGAGGACTTACGGGCAGAGCAGGTGTCTGGCCATAATACCATCCTCATTTCTAAATGCTTAACATCATTAGTCATCAGACAAATGCAAATCAAAACTGCAGTAAGATATTATCTCACCCCAGTTAAAATGGATTTTATCAAAAAGACCCAGGCAATAATAAATACTTGTGAGGATGTGGAGAAAGGGGACCCTCATACACTGCTGGTGGGCATGTAAATTAGTGCAATCACTATGGAGAATGGTATAGAGGTCCCTCAAAAAACTAAACATAGAACTATCATATGACCCAGCAATCCCACTGCTGGGAATATATCCAAAGGAGGGAAATTTCAGTATATCAAAAAGATATCTGCACTCCCATGTTTACTGCGGCACTATTCAACCTAAGTGTCTATCAACAGATGAATGGATAAAGAAATTGTGGTACGTGTACATGATGATATATTGTATAGACACAAGAAAGAATGAAATCCTGCCATTTGCAACAACATGGATAGAACTGGAGAACGTTATCTTAAGTGAAACAAGTCAAGTACAGAAAGACAAATCTCACATGTTCTCACCCATTGTGGGAGATACATATTAAAAACAATTGATCTCACGGAGACAGTGAGTAGAATGATGGCTACTAGAGGATGAGAAGGGTAGCGGGGTGGGGGGATAAAGTGGGATGGTTAATGAGTGCAAAAACATAGATAGAATGAACAATATTTGCTAATAAAACAAAGTGACTACAATCAACAATAAGTTTATGGTATATTTTTAAATAACCAAAAGAGTGGAATTGGAATGTTCCTAACACAAAGAAATGTTAAATGCCTGAGGTGATAAATACCCCAATTACCCTGACTGGATTAATTCACATTGTATGCCTGCATCAAAACATCACATGTGCCCTATAAAGATATACAACTATTACGTACCCATAATAATTTAAAATAAAAAATGTTTTAAAACACAGATTTACTATATCCTTTACATGTTTAATGGGAAAAAAAAGAAAGGAATGTGATGAACTCCTTAATCTTGGTTCTGCGAAGCTTGGACATGACGTCTGAGTGTGGGTGTCTTCAGACACAGGGCCAGGTACCACAGGCATGACTGTGAAGGGGACTCCAGCACCAAGTGTGTTTGTCTACATCTAGAACATGCAACCCTGCCACTCCATGAGTTCTACTAAAATGACTCAACAGGCAATGGTTTAAAGTAAGCCACACAAACCAAGAGTTACTACAAACCAGAGGATTTTTTTTAAAGAAGTTATCAGTGACCAGCACTGAGAGAGTACAAATGAAAACCTAATATGAACTTTACAGTGTGAAACAAATGTAAGGTAATATTATTATCACTATAATGAAGAAAAGTGGATAACCATATTCTACAGTCTGTATGTATCCCACAACTTCCAATTTCAAAATTTCTGTTACAGAGTATTGCATCCCCCTGCAAGGGAAGTGCAGTCTCTCAGGTGCTTTCCACAGTGACAAAACTGAAGGGCAAGCACTTTGTTTCTCCTTACCTTTTCAGCCTCGTCCCACAGCTCACTCTCTCCTAGGAAGTTTTCAGGCCTTGTCGACAGGTTTAATTGGAAGGAGAAGCCAAAAGTTGAGTAAACAGACTGCAAAAACTGCAAACACCCCTTGATTTCTTCTTCAATCTGAAATTAGAGTAAATGAAATATTCAAACAGAATATCAAATTCAATTCATTTATGACATTCTAACAAATAAAAAAAATTCATCATGTCAGCCAGAAATAAAGTATGTTTTTAATGCAGTACAGGTGATGACACTGTTTTGGCTGTCCCTCCAGTCCTTACTTGAATCTTCACCTGGGTGCCAGGCACATGCAGGCTGCCAGAGGCTCCTTTCCTGTGCAGGGGATGGAGAAAGAAACAGGCATCTACTTCATCTTTCCAAAAGCAGGTCTTTTTGCCCATTGTTTAATTGGGATGTCTGTGTTCTTACTGAGGTTTGAAAATTCTTTAAGTATTTGAGACTTAAGCCCTTTATTAGATACATGCCTTGTAAATATTTCCTCTCGGACTGTGGCTTGTCTTTTTATTCTAACAGTATCTTTTGAAGAGCAGAAGTTTTACATTTTGATGAACCCAATTTATCAATTTTTTTCTTTTATGGATTGTCCTTTTGGACAGTATCCTATCTGAGAAATCATCACCTAACCCCAAATCCACAAAGGTTTTCCCTACTTTTTCTTCTAGAAGTTTTATATTTTTAGGTTTTACATTTAGGCCTATAATTCATTTTGAGTTAATTTTTCATATGGTATGAGGTATGAATCAAAGTTCTTTTTTTTTGCATATAGATGTACCATTTTCTAGCATCATTTGTTGAAAAAACTAACTTTTCTCCATTTTATTGCCATTGCATCTTAAAAAAAAATCAGTGGTCCAAATGTATTTGGGTCTATTTTCAGACTCTATCCTGTTCCACTGATCTATTTATCTATCTTGATTCCAGTACCACAATGTCATGATTACTGTAGCTTTCTTGATATCAAGCATAGTGAGCCTTCCAACTTTGTTCTTTTTCAAAGTTCTTTAGGCTCTCCTAGGTTCTTTCGATTTCCATATGAATTTTCTTTGTTTTTTAAATGTATTTCTTAGTTTTAGAGATGGGGTCTTACTGTGTTGCCCAGGCTGGAGTGCAGTGGCTCTTCACAGATGCGATCATAATGTGCTACAACCTCGAACTCCCCAGCTCAAGGGATCCTGCTCCTTCAGCCTCCCAAGTAGCTGGGACTATAGGTGCACACCACTGTACCCAGCACCATATGAGTTTTAGAATCAGCTTGTAAATTTCTAATTTAAAAGTCTGTTCTGTTTGGGTACTGACTATGATAGCATTGACTCTATATATCAATTTTTGGGGAGAATTGACATTTTAATAATATTTAGTCTTCCCATCCATGAACAAGATATATCTCCTCATTTATTTAGGCCCTCTCTTTAATATACCTCAGCAATGTTTTATAGTTTCCACTGTATAAGTTATGCACGTATGTATTAGGCAGCTTGGGCAGCCACAACAATATACTACATAGACCATGTGGCTTAAACAACAGAAACATGTTTCCCACAGTTCTGGATGCTGGAAAAACCAAGGTCACAGTGCAAGCTGATTCAATTCCCTAGTGAGGGCTTTCCTCTTGGCTTGCAGATGGCTGCCTTCTCTCCACGTCCTCATATAGCAAACAAAGGAAGCAAGCTCTCTGGTATCTCTTACAAGAACACTAATCTCATCATAAGGGCTGCACATTCGTTATCTCATCTAAACCCAATTACTTCCCAAAAGCCCCATCTCCAAATGCTATCACATTGAAGGTTAGGGCTTCAACATATGAATTTTGGGAGATAGAACTCAGTCCATGGCAACATATTTGTCAGATTTATCCCTGAATTTTATCATATTTTTGATGTTACTGTAAATGATTTTTTATTTTTAATTTCCAACAGTTCATTGCTAGTGAATAGAAATACAATTGGTTTTTACATATTTATATCCCATACTACAATTTTTCTAAATTCACTTATTCTAACAGCTTTTTATAGATTCCATTTAATTTCTACGTAGCTGATGTCATCTATAAGAGTTTTAATTCTTTCTTTCCAATCTAGATGGGTTTTGTTTCTTACTTGCCTTATCACACCAGAGAACCTCCAGTACAATGATTATTGGAAGTTATGAGAGTAGACATCTTCACTTTGTTCCTGATCTTAAGGGTAAAGTGTTCAGACTTTCACTATTAGGTATGATGTTAGCTGTAGGTTTTTCACAGAGGCCTTTTATCAGGTTCCCTTCCACTCCTAGTTTCTAAGAAATGGAAAGTTTCTCAGAAACTTCTCCTAGTTTCTCTTTTTAAGAGAAATGGATGTTGGATTTTGCCAAATGCTTTTTCCTGCATTTATCAAGATGATCATACGTTTTTTCTTTTTTTGTGTGAGTCTGTAAATATGAGGAATTACAACGATTTATTTTCTAATGTTAAACCAACCTTCAATTGCTGGGATACAGCCCATCTGGTTAAGATGTACCATCCTTTTAAAAATATTATTGGATTTGATTTGAAAAAATTTTGTTTAGAATTTTTGACTTCATGCTCATGAGGGATATTGGTCTGTAGTTTTGTTTTCTTTTAATGTCATCTTGTTTTAATATCAGGGCAATGTTAGCCTCAGAGAATGAGTTAGTAAGGATTTCTTCCTCTTCAGTTTTCTGGGAGAGTTTGTCTAGAATCTGTATTATTTCTTCTTTAAATGTTCAGTAGAATTTATCAGTAAAGTCCTCTGGGCCTGGAGTTTTCTTTGTGGGAAGGTTTTTAATTATCGATTCAAGTTCTGTAATAGACACAGTGTTGCTCTGATTATCAATTTCTTCCTGAGTAATGTTTGGTAGTTTGTGTCTTTCAAGGTTTTGTCATTTCATCTAAGTTGTCAAATGTATTAGCATAAAGTTGTTCATAAAATTGCTTTTATGAACTACATAGCTTTTTGATAGCAACAGAATCTCTAGTGATGACACCACTCTCGTTCCTAATATTTGAAATTTGTGTCTTCTCTTCTTTCCCTAATCAGTCTGACCAATCAATTTTATTGATCTTCTCAGAGAACCAGACTTTGGTTTTTCTGGATATTCTCTATTCTTTTTCTTTTTTCTATTTCAATGATTTCTACTCTGATCTTTCTTATTTTTCTTCTTCTGCTTACATTGGATGTGTTTTGCTCTTCTTTTTAGTTTCTTAAGTAGAAGCTGAGGTCATTGATTTGAAATCCTTCTTTTCTAATGAAAGCACTCAGTGCTATAAACACCTCTCCAACTATCACTTAAATTTTGATGTGTGTGTTTTCATTTCCATTTTTATATAATATTTTCTAATTTCCCTTTGGATTTCTTCTTTGGCCCAGGGATTATTTAGAACTATATTATCTACTTTGCCCATATTTGAGGATTTCCAAATAGCTTTCTGTTATTGATTTCTGTTTTAATTCTACTGTGGTCAGAGAACATTTTAATTGAATCCCTTTAAATTTACTAAGACTTGCTTTTTGGCTCAGAATATGGTCTATTTTGGTAAATATTCTATGTATACTTTCAAAGACTGTATATTCTGCTGTTATTCTATAAATGTCAATTAAGTCAAATTGATAGTGACCCTTTGCATGACAATTTTAATTTAAATTAACATAAAAACCTAAAATAGTAAACTATAAATTCTAGGTAGTATTAAAAAAGAAAACATCAAAAATTCCACCATATCCTTTAAAATATTCCACTTAATGGAATTTAAGTTAATAAAATAATTGGAGGAAGCCAAATGAAAAAATAATAAATTTCATGTCAAGAGATTATTGATCTATTGACCCAATTTAGAAAATTACAAGACGTTAGAGCTGAACAAGACCTCAGAGACTTGACCAAACATCTTATTTTACAGCAACTCTGAAAAACTATGAGATGTGTTCAGGGCAACACACGAATTTGTGACTTGCTTCCCCCTGTATTACTGTTTACCTGCTCCATTGTGCAAAAGATGTGAGCATCATCCTGCTGGAAGCGCCTGACTCGGGTCAAGCCACTCAAAGTCCCTGACAGTTCATTTCTATGCAGAACTCCAAAATCAGCAAATCTGATAGGCATTTCCCTCCAAGATCGCGGACGATGGGCAAACATTAGACTAGAAAAGATGCAATAACACACAGCTTTTACATAGCACAGAAAAGATAAAGTAATTATCTAAGTATTAAGAAATCACAATTAAGCCTCAAGATTTGTAAACACCTTATACTGGTTCTTAGATCACCAGGGAAAAAATTTTTTTTCTATGAATTATTGAACCATGCATTTACATCACTGCAGCACTCTGAAAAAGAATCTTGTCTAATATTCGCTTGTCTAACAAGTATTTTCCCAGAAATGCTGTTCCCTGTCCTCATCCACCCAGTGAATCTCCACTTAGTGTTTATACTTCCTTTCAAAAGCTACTTCTGAAGAGAAGCCCTCCTGGACACTTCCCTAGACAGGGCTATCGGTCTCTCTTCATGTTCCCAAAACACCTTGAACGTGCCACCATTGTGGCACCAGTCATACATTTTTATAACTGATTGTCTGTGTGTCTGTCCCTGCCCACTCTGCTCATGAGCTCCATGAGGAGGGAAGAATTATGTCTTAATCATCTCCGCACTTCTAGCACCAAGCATGGGAAGCACTCAACCAATGTTCTCTGATGAACGAAAGACTTCTTTTCTGCAGAAAGCACTCCTGGCTCCCATATCCCATTGCCCCTACGCCATTGTGGTCCTGCTTCCTTATGCTGAGGTGTGAAAAAACAAAATTACACTCTCTACTTAGCCTTACTTAACTATAGTTGAAACCCCATGCTACTGCTTTAAATGACATCTAATGGGAAAGAAGTTAAGAAACTGTTTTAACACAAATGTTTTAGAGAATGTAGAGCACTAGCTTAGCTTCCATCTTCTGGTTAGAAATGGAGGCTATAGAAAGTTTACATATAAGTTTTACTAAAATTAAAGTTACAAACATTTTTTACATGTCATCATCATAAAGCTGAATTTCTTTTAGTCTTCACTTAAAAGGTCAAAGAGTTTTCGGAGTGTTCAGAGATTTTGTTTTAATAATAACCTTCTAAGGTAAATTTACTTGAAACTGTGATAATACAAAACTACAGTTGTTGGGATTTTTGTGTGTGTGTGGAGAAGAGTGCCTATTCACTTTAAGTTATAAAATGTGCTTGCCTTGCAAGGCTGAATTTGTATACCAACTTTATGATAATTACAATCTTTCACAGACTCTAAGACAACATCGACTGTAAAATGGATCTTTATTTCATGTACCCTTAAGAAAGGAAATAACTTATTCATTAAATTGTGACATAATACTAAGTTGCCACCAATTATAAGATGTATCCCAAATTCAGAGATGTTGAAATGTGAGGGAAAAAAGTATCCTGGAATCAATGAAATCTAGTAACTCATTGATTAACCTCACTGATCTTGTTATCATCAACCCAACAGTTTGTAAGAACTAAATGTTCTGCAAATATGAATATTTTAAGTGTATTACTATTAGGAAGAGGAATATTACAATAACTTATAAAATTGACATACAATGTATATCCTCTAAGAAGTATAAAAAACTAAACGGTTTCTAGCTAACATTCCATACCTGCCCCAAAGATCAAACATATTTTTAAAAGTAAATTCATTCTCCAGAAGAAAACAACTTGATAAAGATGGTTAGTAATCACCATTCTTCAAATTAAATCAATCACTTAATTCCAAAAAGCAAAATAATAATAGTAAAAGCTAATTATGATGAAGTGCGCTATGCGTGCTTATGCTAAGATCTGCTTCACTTTTAATACTCACCAGTGCCCTGGACAATTCATGGGTTTAAGGGCAAAAGTGTCCTTTTCAATCTCAAAGGCAAACATGTTCTCACTGTAATGCTGCCAGTGGCCAGAGGTTTCCCAGAGCTTACTGTTGTACACATTGGGAGAGAGCACTTCCATGAAGTTACGTCTGTGATATTCCTCCTTTAAGATAAACGCGTTTAACATTACAATCTGCTAGGACAGATCACAATTCCATGTAAAGTAACACTACAGGCTAATATTTTTAAACTCAGGATCATGTCTTATATTAACTGATGATTAATGTACCCTCAGTTTTAGGTGCGGTGGTTTCCGGATCATGAAAGAAAGATATATATATTGCGCAGTATAATTTTCATTAAGTGTATTTATAGTATACAACAGTGTACAATACATAATGTTTTAATTCAATTCTTTGAAAATTAGTAACTGAAATACAATATATACAGAAACTTGCTATAACTACAAACTCCAAAGTCTTCTACACTCTAGATAAACAGCAGCAATTCTCCCCCTTAAGTAATAATTTATTATTCTTAGATGTTCAACATTTGTAAATCGCTTAATAGACATACCATTATCGTCATGATCTGGCACAAATCAAGACCACTATACATTAGGCAAGTTTAAAAAAAAAGATTTTTCACAGTTAAGAAAAAACATAATATTTTAAAATTACTAACAACAATAGCTTCATATCACTGAAAGGGATATTATTGGTTGCCCTGCAGCAGGGCATCTCTTCAGTCCAATAGTGGATAGCTTGGATTACACTTTAATAAGCCTGAATGCCATGTTGCATGTTACAGCGGGGTTTTGTTTGTTTGTTTGTTTGTTTCTGAGACAGGGTTTTACTCTGTCTTCTGGACTAGAGTACAGTGGTATCATCATAACTCACTGCAACCTCAAACTCTTGGGCTCAAGCGATCCTGCCTCAGCCTCCCAAGTAGCTGAGACTACAAGAATGGGCCACCATGCCCAGCTAATTTTTCTATTTTTTTATAGACATGGGGTCTCACTGAGGCTGGTGTTGAACTCCTGATCTCAAGCAGGGCGCCTCAGCCTCCCAAAGTGCTAGGATTACAGGCGTGAGCTACCACACCCAGCCCATGTTACAGTTTTGACTTATTTAGTTTTAAATAGAAATAAAGTTGAGAATTTTCATTTATAACAATTTAAGTAGTTTATATCTATTTAAGTCATAAGCTAGCTTCTCTCCCTCCCTACCTATTAACAGCTTCCTTAATTGAATCGCTGGGAACAGAAGACAGTTTTTCGAGCAAAGTTTTAATTTTACTTAAACTTCCTTTTTTTTCCCTTTTACAATATCAATTTGGTGATCTTTGTTGGATAAATATTGTGCACTTTCAAAGAATGTATTCTAGGTAAATATTCTGTGTGCACTTTCAAAAATGTATATTCTGCTGTTGTTCCACACATGTCCATTAGGTCAAATTGTTTGATAATGTTCAAAAGTGACACTTTGCATGATGACTTTAATTTGAATTAACACAAAAATCTGAAAAAGTAAGAATCCTTAGATGCTCAACATTTGTAAATCGCTTAATAGACATACCATTATCGTCACGATCTGGCACAAATCAAGACCACCATACATTAGGCAAGTTTAAAAAAAAAAGATTTTTCACAGTTAAGAAAAAACATAATATTTTAAAATTACTAACAACAACAGCTTCATATCACTGAAAGCGATATTATCGGTTGCCCTTCAGCAGGGCATCTCTTCATTCCAATAGTGGATAGCTTGGATCTCCACCATTCAGCAAAGTGCTCTACCTACCCTGTTTAAACTGGGCATAGTGGCTCCCGCCTGTAATCCTAGCACTCTGGGAGGCCAAGGCTGGAGGACTGCTTGAGGCCAGGAGTTAGAGATCAGCCTGAGCAAGATCACTCTATCTCTACTAAAAATACAAAAAACTAGCCCGACATGCTGGCGCACGCCGATAGTTCCAACTACTCAGGAGGCTGAGGCAAGAGAATCGCTTGAGCCCAGGAGCTTGAGGTTGCAGTGAGCTATGATGACACCACTGCACTCTAGCCCAGGTGACAGAGTGAGACTCTATATAAAAAAATAAAAAAATAAAAAAAAAAGAAAGAAAGAAAGAAAGAAAGAGTACTAAATTAGAAAACTTCAACAAAATTACATGTCATTAGGAATGGCAGTAATTATTTGGTGGCTATGTCACATGGTTCTATATATTCAGATTAAATAAGGTCCCAGAAATTAAGGGAGTGTGTGTATGTGTATTTGCTTTTACTAAAGACTATTTTTAAAGTCTAGTTCGGGAGATAATTGCTCAATGGCACTCTGAACATAATCATGTTAGGAATTTATGTTTTGTTGAGGTGTTTAGAAATGATTTTAAACTATCCCTGTACCACCTGCCCCCCGCCCCCCAAATTCATAAGTTGATTTCTTAACCCCAAGGTGATGGTATTAGGAGGTGGGGCCTTTGGCAGGTGATTAGGTGATAAAGATGGATCCCTCATGAATGGGATTAGTGTCCTTAGAAAAGAAATCCCAGAAAGCTCTCTGGGCCTCTTTCTGCCATGTGAAATTACAATGAGAAGTCAGCATTCTGAAGCCTGAAACAGGGTCTTCATCAGATCCCAACCATGCTGGGACTCTGATCTCAGACTTTCAGCTTCTAGAATCGTGAGATATAAATAAGTTTCTATTGTTTATAAGCCACCCAGTCTATGGTACTTTGTTGTAGCAGCCCAAAATGACTAAGACAATCCCCTATGAGATGAAGTGCCAACAATACTTCATTTATATATAAAATATAAATATTATAGGATATGTATATCCTGTCTTATCTCTCCATATTAGAATATACATCTGTAATATACACTGTTTTGTCTCTCACACACAACTTATACATAAGAGAAAGATAAAGCAAATTAGCAAAATGCTACCCATTGATAAATGCAGATGAAGGAAATATGGATGTTCGTTGCACTTCCACTTCTTTATAGATTTGAACTTTTCAAAAGAGAAAGTTGGGGGGGGAAATATAGCTGATATCATGTCATTAATTTCTTTTTCTAAAGAATAAAGAAAATCAAGTGCTGGGAAAGAGTAAACACTCAGTGACTGGGCAGTTTACAGCTCAATCTCGTCTCCTAAAGAAATCCAGGTAACTTATTCTGAACATTAAAAACCCTATTTCATTCCCGAGATAATAATTTAAGGTTGTTGTACATACTGAATCTCCACCTGAGCCTACTGACTGGGCCACTTGGAAATCTCTAAACAGCTTCCAGATATCAGTGTCATAAAGAAATTGTTTTCCAGTAATTTCCCATTACGTAAAAAAAAGCAATTTCACATCCTTCCCAAAATCTCATTAAAATCACATTAAAGGAAGTTTTTATAAAAGCATAAACCTACAAGGACAACGGGAAAAGGAGAGAAGATGAATGCCGTAATACTTCAGAACCTGGAAAGTAGGTGAACAAGTGTTAATTGCCTCAGAAGACCCGGGAAAGGCTGAACTAAGTTGGCAGTGCGAGAATCCCAGAAGCAAGCCTACTTCGGCTGGGTATAGGTTTCCAGACTTTACATTTTTAAGGAATTGTTCCTGCCTTCTATTTTTTGTGTTTCCATTGAAATTTCCGAATGACACTCGAATACCCAGTCCTATGTCTATGGCTTTTTCTCTCTGGAAACTTTTAGGATCTTTTCTTTATCACTAGAACTTTGGAATCTCTCAATAATGTGTCTTGGTGCCCAAGGAAAGAATGCTTTCATCAAAAAACCCAGACACACTTCTCTTGGGAATTGAGATTGTCCCTTGCCCTGTATGGACTCCCTTTGCTATTGAATTAAAAAGCAGAGAATGACTTACTACATTTGGCCAAGATAATTGATCTCAATTATTGGGGGAAATTGTGTTGCTGTGATATAATGGAGTAAGGAGGACTATGTCTAGAAGTCAGTGGGGAGCCTTAAGTATCTCCACATTCAACAGTAATGGTTGGTAGGAAACCCTGGCAACCCAATAAAGGTGGGATTATTAAGAACCTGAATCCTATAGGAAGATTTGGGTCATCCACTATTACTGGTTGAATTGTATCCTCCAAAAAAGATATTTTGAAGTCCTAATTTCCAGTACTTCAGGACCTTATTTGGAAGTAGGGTCTTCATAGAGGTAATTAAATTAAGATGAGGTCATTAAGGTAGGTTCCAATCCAATATTACTGGTCCCTTATAAAAAGGGAAAATCTGTACACAGAGACAAATGCTCCCAGAGGGAAGATGGTGTGAAGACACACAGGGATAACACCATGTGAAGACAGGATTGGAGTGATGCTTCTACAAGCCGAGGAACACCAAAGATGACTTGCAAGCCCCCTGTAGCTAGGAAGAGGCAAGGAAGGAATCTACAGGTTTTAGAGGGAACATGGCCCTGAAAACACCTTGATTTCATGCTTCTGGCTTCCAAGACTGGGAGATAATAAATTCCTGTTGTTTTAAGTCACCTAGTTTATGACACTTTGTTACAATACCCTAGGAAACTAACACACCCACCAAGTAAAACACTCTGCCCACCTGGGGTGCTGGCAGGATAAGGGCAACATGGAAGAAAGTGGTGGAAGAAAGAGGCTCTGACTTATCAGCTTGGGCCTCGGGTACATCTACAGAGGCTGGGGCTGGAACAGTTACATTAATTATTTCTTTTCTCGCATCCAAATGTAGATTTAGGTAAAATTGAACTAACATCACCACATGCTGGTACACTGGCTGATGGGACTTCGTGCAAGGAAACAAATGTCTTCATGCAAGCAAAGGACAAGCAAGGATGCTGAGAGGCACAGGGACAAGCGCACTGGCTATTCTCCAGTTGTCCCACCCATGCTAACTCCCTTTCCTTCCTTCTCTGCCTTTCTCGGTGTCCCCATAAGCTGTGTTCTATGGACTCCATCATCAGGCTTATTTGCTGTGATGGTTAACTTTTTAAATTTTATAAAATATGCTTTTTTAAATTTTCAGTACATTAGTAAAACATGCTTATATTATGTTTCAGGTGAAAAAAATACAAGATGCCTAAAGAAAAACTTAACACCCCTCTCTCATTCCACCCTTTACTGCCCTGAAGTAACACTAACAGCCTGTGTTATTGCATTTCAACCCTCTTCTCCGTGCTTGTGTCCCACCTCCACACACACATAGACTTTGGCTGTTTGCTTTTTGTTTTTATAAAATACTGGGTGCACTACACACACTGCTCTGTAACGTCCAGTTTTCAATATTAAGGTATATTGGACACACCTTCAAGTTCATACACATAGATTTATTTTCAATAGCTGTCTGGTATTCTATTGTGTGGAAATAAAGCATTGAACTGGTCCACTATTGAGGAACATTAGAATTTCCACTTTTGAATACTACGAGCAATTCTGCAATAATTTTTTAATGTAATTTTAATTCTGTATTATAGATTTTCTCTAAGAATATTGGTAGGAATGTGTACTTTTCACATTAATGTTTTTTTACTAGATTATCTCAGTAGCAGTTTAAACCTTCTCCAACAGTGTAAGATAATGACTGTTTCCTCACATTTCCTTCAGTAATGAATATTATCAGTACTTTTTAACTGGTGGCAATATCATGAATAGAAATGTTATCTCAGTATTTTTTTTTTTACTTTTTGTTTTTTAAAATAAATTTCATTGTGTGTATTTGAGATTTACAACACGATGTTATGAGTTACATATAGACGGTACAATGGTTACTATAGTGAAGCAGAATAACATGTCTATCGCACAGTTACTTTTTTGTGACAGGAGCAACTAAAATCTTATTTATAAAACTCTCTCCTAAAATACAATTATATTAACTTTAATCCTCATGTTGTACAACAGATACCTAATCTTGCTCATCTTACATGTGTGCTATTTTGTATCCTTTGAGCTACATCTCCCCATTTCCTCCCCCCGCCACTCCTGTCCATGGTAACCACTGTTTAATTCTCTATGTCTGTGTATTTGAGCTTTCTCTTTTTAAAAATATCCCCTATACAAATGAGATCATGCAATATTTTTCTTTCTGTGTCTGGCTTATTTCATTTGGCATAATGTCCTCCAGGTCCATCCATGTTGGGGCAAATGGCAAGATTTCATTCTTTATTTAGGGATGAATAATATTCCATTATGCGTGTGTATGTGTGTGTGTGTGTGTGTGTGTCTATGTTCATATATACACCACATTTTCTTTATCCATCCTTCCGTCAATGAACATTTAGGTTGTTTCCATATCTTGGCTATTGCGAACATGGTGACTTCATCTCCTTTGGGTATATGCCCAGAAGACGCATTGTGGGTCATATGGTAGTTCTATTTCTAATTTCTTTAAGAACCTCCATACTTAATGGAGGTTGCATAATGGCTGTACTAATCTACATTCCCACCAACAGTGTACCAGAGCTCCCTTCTCTCTAAACCTTTGCCAACATTTCCTATCTTTTGTCTTTTTGATAATAGCCTGTGATGGTTAATTTTCTGTGTCAAGTTGACTGTGCCAAGGGGTGCCTAGATTAAACATTATTTCTGGATGTCTGTGAGAGTGTTTCTAGATGAGATTAGCATTTGAATTGGTGGACTCAGTAAGCAGATCATCTCCCCCGTTGGGGATGGACATCACCAAATCTGTTGAGTGTCTGAATAGAATGAAAAAGTGGAGGAAGGAGGCACTTGCTATTTGTTCTTTTGGTTTCCTGCCTGCTTGACTGAGCTGAGACATCAGTCCTATTCTTCCCATAAAACTCAGGCAGAACCCGGCTATGGTTGGAGGTCTCTTATCAAGAAGGAATGCTGGACAGTTGTGTAAATCACCAGGGAAGTCAGTCTTTCAAAAGGGCTGGTTTCTGTTTAACTCTTAGGAAAGAAAGCCTTATGGTGGTTAGGGGTGGAGTGGGTATAATAAGGTGTGTCCGACCTCCTGTCCTGTCATGGCCGGGAAATCAGTTTTTAAGATTTCTTTGAATCCTCTTGGCCAAGAGGATTAGTTGTTTAGTTGGTTGGGGGCTTATCATTTATTTTTATTTTTCAGTTATAGAAGCACCTACATCCAGTGCAAAATTATGTTCTGATTGTCTCCTACAGCATAGCAAAGTGTTTCTTCAGTTGACATAACAATAACCCAAAACACGTAGCTTTGGCTTTGGAGCCAGGTGGTGGGCAGATGCTTAGAGGGGCCTCAAAGTGACTGTCTGTGAAGACTTGAGGAACAGTGAGGAAAATGTTATTGGAGGTCAAAGAAACGGGGACGCTTACAATGTCATACCAGAAATAGAACAGAGGTTAACATGGAAAACAGAAAGGGTACCCAAAGAACTCATGGATTCAGCTGGGGAAATGCCCAGGCAGAATGTAGAAATGGACAGCTCACTTCTTCTAGCTGCCTATGTTAAACTACAAGAGAAATACAAACTAACAATGACACTAACTTTTTGAGCCAAACAGAGGAAATATAAAAGGAACTACCGGGTTCAAAAATAAAACTTTCTCATCCTTAGACCCTCCCAAGAAAAGACCCACAAAGAAGAATGACTTGAATGACTTCAAGACAAAGACAAAGTTCGGATTACAATTATCAAAGCATGGTCTTGGGGTAAAGATCTTCAGGGTGTGGCTGTAAGACCCTTTGTGAAGCCTTCAGAAGGGTCTACTGTAAGTGGGCCTTGCAAGGCTTCTAACCGTCTTAAGAGTGTGCTTTGTAGACCTTCTCAGCTAAACGTGGAGGCTTTTAAGACTCTTGAGTGTGTTGTCTCACAGCAGCCTTGAAGGTAGCCCCAGGTAGAGAAGGATTTGTCTCACAAAGAGATGTGGATGTGGCTTTTATCTGACAGTGTTGATTACAAATTTATATAAAAGCCTTCACAAAGTTGTTAAAGGAATAGTACTAGCTTCGTTTTAAAGATAGCATAAAATGAAAAGAGCCTTATGACCCCCAGCTTTGTATGGAAAGGGATAAGATTGAGAACACCAAGGAAGCTACTCAGAGGCACACAAAGGCTATTTCTTACGGAAAAGGAAGGATAACTCAGAGGGAAGACTCACAGCCCAGGGGAAAAAAAACTGGGTCCTAATCAAAGTACACTTTCTTTATTCTAGAGCAATAGTAAGTGGTAGATATCAGATTTTCTATAGACAGTGACTACTATGTGCCCCACCCCTTTTTGAATGGGACTGTCTCCTGCATCCTTTTCATCTATCATCGCCTTATAATGTGGGGGATGGGAAGGGGAGAGGGAGGAGGCTGGCAGATAACTTGTCACTTTATTTCAAAGGTAAGGAAATGTACTTGACAATTTGTACCCAGGGAACTGCACCTGAGGAGCCTCAGCTGCAACTGACCTGATTCAGACGACATATAACTGGATTTTGGAGCCAATGTGGTAATTGGATGAGACTTTGAATACTTTGTCACTCTGTGGTAGAATACATTGAAACTGCCCATATTAAAATAATGTAAAGCCATAGGTAGAAATAGTGATAAAAAGTCTGATTTCTATAAATGCATAAATATAAGCAGAAGTTAACCAGCCATTGTTCCCTAACTTGCTTACTGCTGTAACCGCTTACTCCTTAAGTGGCACATACCCTCCTTGAAAGGTGCAAGATTTCTGACTTCCCTAACCGCTTCTATACACAGTATTGCTATCGTAAAGCCGAAGACTGATCTTTGAGATATTTTTCAGACTCTGCATTCAGAGAGTGATATCAACCAGACCTGTAGACATGCATGGGAACAGATCCAACAAGCCTTGAGACCACCTACCCAGGAAATTTCCCAGCTAAGAAGATGATTTCTGCTTCCCAGCCCTGTGAATTCATCCCCAGCCAACCAGCAGATCCAATTCCCTAGCCCATTGTTCACCAAACCACCTTTAAAAACTTAAGCCCCCAAATTCTCAGGGAGATGGATTTGAGAAATTACTCCCATCTCCTCGCCTGGAGCCTTGTGAAATTAAACTCTTCCTCCGCTGCAACTCCTGCTGTCTCAGTGTATTGGCTTTTACTGATCAGTAGGCAAGGGACCGGTTGGGCTGTAACAACCCTTGAAGG
This sequence comes from Lepilemur septentrionalis, assembly GCA_963573855.1. Lineage (NCBI taxonomy): Eukaryota > Metazoa > Chordata > Mammalia > Primates > Lepilemuridae > Lepilemur > Lepilemur septentrionalis. The sequence continues at coordinate 5,576 of CAUYMX010013874.1, read as the reverse complement.
GCAGAAGTGATTTTTCTCCAGTCCTTTGGGACTGAAGAGACATAGACCTACCAGCCTGTCAACTGGAACCTCAAGAAGGCCACGCCCTAGAGACAGGAATGAATTAAAAGTAGATTGAATCTTATTAAAATGGAAGCCAGTCCTAACCCAGCACAACCTCTGACTGAATCGAGTGATCGATCAGTCTTCAGTATGGGCATAGGGTGAATGTGCTAGTGGGAGATAACATCATCTAGAGCCTCTACATTTATTTGATATACAATATCTGGCATATAATAAAATATTAGTAGATACAGGAATACATACAACCATAGAACTAAAAACCAAGAGAAAAAACAGCTGAAGTCGCTGAAAGGTTTTTATGCATAGTAAGGCCAATTCCTTCAGACAAGGGTATCTGGGAATTCAAAGTACTCAGCATCATCTTCGTGTGTCCAATATTCCCATCCCAAGCCTCAGGGACCTATGCCTTCCCAACCAGTGTCCTTACCTTAGAATAAGAGATCACTGGGGTTGTATATTTAAATTCCTTTAGGATTTTGCAACCCACACAATCAGGCCTTTGACCTGATCATCAGCCATGTCTGTCTGTCTTGCATCTATAAAAAACAAGAGATCCCTTTAAGGCCACCATAAAGGTTTTCTGTTTATTCTCAACCCATTCTATCCCCAACCTTGAGAGTTCAAGGTACCAGGGGCTGTGCTGATTTTCCAGCATCCAAAACAGCAGCTGTGACCAATATGGTGGCTCATGCCTCTAATCCCACCAACTTGGGAGGCCAAGGTGAGAGGATCACTTGAGGCTAGGAATTTGACACCAGCCTTGGCAACATAGTGAGACCCTATCTCTACAAAAAAATAAGAAAAATTAGCCATGTGTGGTGGTGCACACCTATATCCCAGCTACTCAGAAGCCTGAGGCAGGAGGATCACTAGAACTAGGAGTTCAAGGCTGCAGTGAGCCATGACTGTGCCACTGTACTCCAGCCTGGGCAACAGAGCAAGACCCTGTCTCTAAAATAAAATAAAATATGTAAAAAACAAAAAAATAAACAAAACAGTAGCTGTGAAGTCATCTCCACCTGTCTAAGTCTCTGATAATCTTTAGAGATTCTTCAAGTCCCACCTCCCTGCCCTCTGATCTGCTACCACTGTTTTGCATTGGCCAATCCCTTCTGGAAGGTATGTAGCCCAGGTGATAGGGTCCATAAAGGTCAGCCTCTAGGGGCACAGCAGAGGAAGGGAAGGAAGAGAGGAAGAGAGAAGAAGACTTGTGAGGCAAACAGAGAATAACCAGCATATACCATGTACCCTTTTCTCAGAAAGTTACTGAAGAAAGCGACCCCCAAATGAGAGTTACGGATAAACAAGGAAGAAGACAAGGACCAGGAAAGAGGGGATTCAGCATAGGAAAGACATAAGGGGAATAGCCAGGATGATGATGAAAAGAAGTCCAGTTTGCAAGAATCTCAGCAGCAAGTTAACTCTGGAGACAGACAATCAAGTTAAAAAAAAATTACATGCAATTATTGAATCATTGCAGAACATGCTGCAAGGAATTCTGCAGTTTTTGAGAGAACTCTGAGGATGAATTAGTGATAGGCACATAGAAAACCGAGTAAATGAAAATTTTAGGTAACTATTATTAATAGTTACAGCAAAGACAAAACAGGGCAAGAATGAAAATGTACTCCTAGTAGTCCACATAGATCACCTCCAAACGATGTCTACATAGTCTTAATTACGTAAATACTAAATTTCCAATCTATGAACTTGTACTACAATTAGGTATTTTACACAACTGGTTTTTCACTCCTTCCTCTAGAACTGCCAAATCACCTGGGAGTCATGCGATAGACAACAGAGCAGCACCAGTGGTCCACGGACCACATTTTGAGAAGCAATGCTTCATAGGTTAGCATTCTGTGTCAGAAGAGACACTTTCTCTTTTATTCTCTTTCTCAGGGAGTTCCACACTTGGTCCAACACTTATCTTAATATTCTACATGTTTTATAAACTTATATGGACAATAGGCATACTTTATGAAATCCAGGAACATATTTAGGGAAAACAAAAATTATTTCTATTTTTTTATTAGAAGACACAATCCAGTATCTTACTTTTAGGTTCAAAATTCTTATTACTATGACTAAAATAAAATTAATGGAAATTCTTGACCATTTTATTATGAGAGAAAGGAGTAAAATGTAAAATGGAGTTGAATGAGAATAAAATATTTTAAAAATTAACTTACTCGTATGAAATCCATAAGTGTGTTATAAATGAAGGCTCCTCTGGGAAGAAAAAAACAGCTTCCAGGACTCAGATCGTGGAAAAAGAAAAGCTCTTGCTCCTAGATTAAAACAATAATTGCATTTCAAATTTCATTTGCTGTTGCTTAATGTTTACAGCACACACACGACATGCTAGGACTAAAACCTATCATACCCAGTTATTTCCATCTTCTAATAATAGACATTACAAAGCCCCTCAACACTAATACCTCACTATACATAACAGCACATGTAAAATTACAATTCATATTTATGGTTACTTAGCTTGAACTTTGTTTTTATGTCACTTTTTGTTATTTAGTACTAATTTTCTTACTTGACACATTTGGAGTATGGATCTCACGGACAGACAACATGGTAAAAGGATCAGAAAAGTTCATTGCAGAAGGTGGGCTTTAAGTGATGATGATATTTCATGACTGTCACTTATTGAGAGTCTACCCTGTGCTGGGTACCACCATCCAGTGTCTGACCTCACATCAACCCTGCAAAGCTACCCAGCAAGGGTTTTATAGCCAGTAAGTGGCAGGACTGAGATTAAAACAGATTTAGCTGCTTTCAAATTTTCTTTCTACATACTTCTCTGCCTCCCAATTAGAAAGTATGCTATCAAGTGTACACAATGTAAAAAAAAATACACTTTATTTTTATATCATGATAAAAATAAGAGAAGGGTGCAATTTTTAAAATCTAACAAAAGATACAGGGAAGAAAGAGGTTAGATGATATCTGCGGTATTATTAGCATGATTCAATAGCAGGCTATGAATGCCAACAAAATAGAAGACAGGAGAAGAGAAGAAGAAGAAATATTATTTTTGAAACAATTCAATTTTACAAGACACAATCATAAGCCAACGAAGGAATGTTTCTATCTTAGTAGCGATTAAGGTATGAGGGATACCTTCCCGATTTTCCTGTGATCTCGGTTCTTGGCTTCCTCTTGGAACTTTTCCCAGGTTCTCATCATCTTATTATCAGGAAAGGATATCCCATAGATCCTCTGCAATGTTTCCATTTCAGGATTTCCCTCCCAATATGTTGAGGAGTTCTAAATATCAAACAAGATTCTGGTAAACACACCAAACATTTGGTTATACGTAAAACTGCTCTTAAATATGTACACGATTTTCCACTGTAACATCAACTAGCTTACTTAAAGAAGACTTTTTGCAGTGCTGGGAACAACCTTAAATTGATCCTAACTAAACCTTCCCAGCCCAAATTATACCAATAATCATTAAATTATGTAAAGAGTCTGATGTGGGTCCTAGGAATGAAGTGAGAGTGAGTGGAAAGGAGGGAAGGCTAGAAAGCTATTGCGATCACCCAGGAGCAGGCAGACAGGCAGGAAGTACAGGGAGGTAAAGATCTGTCTTGCTGATCTCTGGTCAATGGTTAAGAACAGTGCTGTCTTCCAGCCTCATGTTTTACCTGTGAGAAAACCAAGGGCCAGAAAGGTTGGGGCTGCCCAGTCAGTCCCAAGCCTCTTGACTCCCAGAGCAATGTTTTCTCCATTATACCACCATAGCCCCTTTTGTTTTTTCCTTTTACCCATATTACATTATCTCAAGTGCAGATAAATATTCTTGCTTACATTAGGGCAATTCAAGAAAATCACAGTATGCACAACAGTATTTGAGAATATCTTATGAAAAAGAAATAAATTTTAAGACTTACAATAAGATTAAGTGACAAACAAAAGCTACCTATAACATAGTGTTCTAATTATCAAAATTCTAAATAATTGTGTTAGTTCTAGTCAAGAATGAAATGTTTTAAAATATCATGATGCTCAGACTACAAAAGATAGGACTGAAATCCCTTCTTATCTAGTTCACCTTAAGTTTCCCTTTTTTTTTTTTTTTTTTTTGAGACTGAGTCTCACTCTGTTGCCCTGGCTAGAGTGCCGTGGCGTCAGCCTAGCTCACAGTAACCTCAAACTCCTGGGCTCAAGCGATCCTCCTGCCTCAGCCTCCCAAGTAGCTGGGACTACAGGCATGCGCCACCATGCCCGGCTAATTTTTTCTATATATATTTTTAGTTTGCCAATTAATTTCTTTCTATTTTTAGAAGAGACGGGGTCTCGCTCTTGGTCCGGCTGGTTTCTAACTCCTGACCTTGAGCAATCCGCCCACCTCTGCCTCTCAGAGTGCTAGGATTATAGGCGTGAGCCACCACGCCCGGCCTAAAAAATGTTTTATCTAGCAAAAACCAAATTTTATTTACTTTTACTGTTTTATTTGTATTTTAATGTTATATATATTTATATTTCTAATTGTCCAAATGAAAAATGTCAGAATTCTAAATGATACCAAAATGATGTGAGTAGGATAAAATGTGATGGTGATAGTTGTTCCCCCAACTTGACTCCCTCACAGTAGGTACTGGTCATTGTGTATCTTCCTAAACCAGCACTGTCTGATAGTGATGTAATGCCAGCCACATGTAATTTTAAGTTTTCTATTGGCCACATTTAAGAAAAAAAAATTGGTGAAATTAATCTTAATATGTTATTTAACTCAGTATCTCCAGAGTTTTATCACTTTAATATATAATCAATATAAAGAAATGAGGTGTTTTATTTTTTTTCTTTTTATAATCACCCAGGTTTAAAAAATGAGATATGTTATAACATTATTTTTATGATACCAAATATTCAAAATCTAGTGTGTAATTGTGTAATTTTCCCATATACCTTTATTTGGATGCTAAATTTTCATTGGAAATACTTGATTTGTGTGTATTTAGAGTTCATAACTTTTTCTTTTTTTGGAGACAGAGTCTCACTCTGTTGCCTGGGTGAGTGCTGTGGCGTCAACCTAGCTCACAGCAACCTCAAACTCCTGGGCTCAAGTGATCCTCCTGCCTCAGCCTCCTGAGTAGCTGGGACTATAGGCACACACCACCAACCCTGGCTAATTTTTTCTATTTTTAGTAGAGATAGAGTCTTGCTGTTGCTCAGGCTGGTCTCAAACAACTGAGCTCAAGCTATCCTTGTGCCTCGGCCTCCCAGAGTGCTAGGATTATAGGCATGAGCCACCATGCCCGGCCTAGAGTTCATAACATTTACAGTTATAAAAGTAGATTTCCCTACCCAAGTTATTCCAAATACATGTTTTCCAATAACTGGATCAAGTGTTAGTTTTTAAATGTAATTAATTAAAATTAAAAAATGAAAGATTCAGTTCTTTAATCATACTAGCCACATTTCAAGTGCTCAATAGCCTCTTGTCAACATTACTATTCCATTTTTTAAAAATATTTTTACCCATATTTTGG
>CAUYMX010013871.1:0-14558 GCA_963573855.1 Lepilemur septentrionalis | reverse complement strand
ATAATGGACACAGCTGAAGACTAAATTAATGACTTAGAGAACAAAGTTTAGTAATCCTGTACAAATAGAGAATAAAAGAGATGGAAAATATGAGGGAAAAAATAGGAAACATGGAAGATGGACCCAGGAGGGCCAAAATTTAACATCCATTTCAGAAAGGGAGAACAAAGAACACAGAGGGAGATAAAAGAAATATGAAAGCATTAGCAGTTTCCACAGTACATATGCCAGCTCTTTGACTGTCACTGTACCCTGTTTCAAGAGGGAAGCACGGCCTCCCATGGTATTCCATAACATGGACTACCAGTCTACGTAGGCATCCCCCATTGGACGTCAGGTGGATACCATTCCTTCTGGAACATTCTTTAGTTTCCTGCCTATGGTCCTGTCTTCAGCTCAGCATATCTGAGCTCCCTGGTGAGCAGCTACCCTGCAGCCTTCAGAGATGCTCAGCACATTCATGCTACACAGACCCTGTTCCATAGGTAGGGATCAACTCTGGCCCACATGTCCCGATTTCCTCCACTGGAGGCAACAGTTAAGCACATCTTAAATGAAACACTGTGAAATAATTTTCCCCTTTAGAGGATAAGGCATTCTGTTCTGCCTTCAGGGATACTCTCACCTGCACCGTGAGGTTATACGTCCCCTGGTGGTGTTTTCTCACTTCAAAGAGAGCTGTCATTAGGCCTTTCTCTATGCGCTGGGTGAAGTTGCAGAAGCCAGTATCCACACTCGGAGGCACAAACTGAAGTACTGAAAAGAAGGACAGCAGTCAAAGTCCCACGAACAAGGTACTTCACAAGTATTAAGGAATAAAGAGGGGAAAAAATAGTATCAACTAACTCATCCAAAGCATGAGACTAAGTACCGTGACATACCATTTCTATGTATTAATATCATCTCATGGAAATGGAGAGAGCAACTTGTACCAAATGAACACATGCAACAGGAAGGCAACTGGTATCTTCTTTTTTTTTTTTTTTTAAGACAGAGTCTTGCTCTGTCACCCTGGCTAGAGTGCACTTGGCATCATCATAACTCACTGCAGCCTCAAACTCCTAGGCTCACATGATCCTCCTGCCTCAGCCTCCTGAGTAGCTGGGACTACAGGTATGCACCACCACACCTAGCTAATTTTTTCTATTTTTGATAGAGATGGAGTCTCACTCTTGCTCAGGTTGGTCTTGAACTCCTGACCTCAAGCAATCCTCCCACCTCGGCCTTCCAGAGCGCTAGGATTATAGGCGTGAGCCATCGCGCCTAGCCAACTGGTATCATTTTAAAATGGAAAAATACCTAGCATAACAATTTGGGCATTAGAAGCTGCAACTGATTGAAACATTTCAGATATATATAAATTCATTACAGATAAATTCTTAAGTATTTATGGGTGAAATGACATGATTATCTGGCATTGCTTTAGAATACTCTCATGTCCTCAAAAATGTTCATGAGAGATAGATTAAAAAAAATTGGTAAAATGTTGGTAATTTTTTAATTACAGGCATATGTGGGCTTAAGGCGTTATTCTCTTGACTTTTGCATGTATTTGAAAATGTCCATAATAAAAAGGTAAATGCAATATTGAAGAATTACTGTTAATTCCTGAGAGAAGGGGAAGCGGATAGGGGTACCGATTTAACAAGACTGGCCAGAAGCTGATAATTGTTAAAGCCGTAGGATGGGTACCTGTGGGTTCATTAAACTAGTCTGTGTACTTTTGTGTATGCTTGAGACTTTCCATAATTACAAAGTTTTTAAAAAATTAACTAATAAATTTTAAAAATGATTCCCAACTTTTTAAAAATTTTACAAATAAAATGAAATTCTATTTACAAACAAAACGACTGTGCCCAGTTGTCTCACCTGTTTGAACTTGGAACCTGGACTCTGGCACCAGGAAAGAAGGTTTCACAGACAGGATTAAAGGAGACTGGTCACGCATGAGTTTACTGTTTATAAGTACATTTATGACCGATATTGCCGTGTAAACGAAAGGACCAGATGTTACCAGAAAAGTGAAGTCAGTGAATAGTTCATAAACCTAGGGAAATAAAAGATACAAAAGACAATTCAAACCTAAAAGAAGTTGTGTTAGACAAATATGAAAAAAAAATAAACCGGTAGTTTCAAATGAAGGAGTCATTCTGTGACTTCACAGATAGCCACAATTTTATTTTAGTTATCCATTTTATTCTCTGCCAACCTTCTCAAAAACAGCACAAACTTACAACAGCAGTGAGAAGTAACAGTCAATAATATGAACTGTAAGCTATGGAGAATTCAAGAGGTTTGTTGTATTTAAACCACATAGGAAGGGGAGCTTACGCTACTGAGCAGCACAGTCCAAAATAAATACAACAGGAGCCCCTTAACACAATTTTAAAATTTCTAGTGGCCATATTAAAAAACATAAGAACAGGTAAATTAATTTTAAATACATCTTACTTAATCCAATATATCTGAAATATCATTTCAATGTGTAGTCAATATAAAAAACTATTAACGAGGTATTTCATGTTCCTTTCTTCACTGCATTTTTTAAATCCAGTGTGTAGGTTACACCTACGGCATGTCTCAATTCAGAAGACGCGCCCATTTCACAGACTCCATAGCCACACACGGCTCCCGGCTCTGGTCCGGGATGTCACATCTCTAGACAGAGCATGGCTTTCGGGGCTCATCGGGGAGAAGACGTACCCAATACAGGGTCCAGTATCAAAGATTTGGGAATCTACCTCTGTCTCACAAAATGTACAGAAAGACAGTGTGTACTCACTCTAAAATCTAATTTAAACTCAACTCCAAGTCCTCTAATGGCCATCAACGGGAGCAAAATCATTATGGCCCAGACCCTGCCAGCTCTGGCCTGACAGCCCGTTTGTTCCAACTCTGCCAACACATCTCCCCAGGGACTAACCAGACCTTATCCGAGGTCAGGAAAGGCTTCTCTGATGCAGTAACATTTGAGTGGAGATCCAGAGAATGAGTAGGAGTGAATCAGGACACGGGAGGGAAGAAAGGAAGGAGAACGAGTCCTCAGACATAACCACCTGCCTCCAGCCCGCCCCTGGGTCCTGTCAGCCCTGACCCCGTTAGACGTCACACTCCCAAGCCACAGGGACTCACCTTGAGCTCCACCGCACGGTTGAAGTGAATCCTCAACACTTCTTTGATTGATGTGATGATGTACTCCTGCACTGCTCTTCTGGCCAGCACTGCAAATTAAAGCCAACCACCAAATGCGTTTTAGTGTCATTATGAATAACAAAGGCGTCACACTTCCGGACACCAGCTCTTGCCAAAGTGTGTTAGCAGCTCCAAAAGTCGTTTTGTAAAAATAAGGCCCAGACCAGGATAGAACAGAGCTTAAGGATGGAACTGCTGCTGACTACCTACATAGAAACAGCAAGGAGGACCTGGAAGGTAGCACGTAAACTATGCTGGTGCCGTGCACAGCAAACCGCCTTTGCCTCTGGCAGGTGAAATCAGGAATCAGCAGCTATGACCCAGCCAGGGGACAAAAAGCTTCTAGTTCTCATTTTCACCTGGACAGGTACCAACCTGTCTCCTGGCTATGGCCTTAATGGCAAAACACGAGGCTTTAAAAGCTCCCAGAAGTAATATTGTAAAAGGCCTTAAGATGTTACTCAACACAACTAGATGACCTTTTTCTATAAAATGAGGTCTCCTATCCCAACTTTTCAAAACAAAAGAGTTTTTACCACTAACAAAGGGGGAAAAAGATTTTCAAAATTCCCATGCATTAATTTTTATGTTGGAAATAAAATATTTCTCATACCAAAGACTAGTTCTGTTTAACGATTTTCACATTTAAAAAGTTTTATGTAAAAGTCTATACTAGTAAGTAAGCCCATTTCTGTTTGGTAAGCTTGTTCTTTCTTCTATTATTTTTTCTTTCCTTTTCCAACAACTTCCCATAATGCACAATTGGAATACATTTGATATTATCATTCAGGTTCCCATTTCTTGATTTTAATTTTTAAAATGAGACAGAATCACTCTGCATTCTTCATTTGTTTAAAAAAATGTTTAAGTAATATTTGATTGTTTTTCCTATGAATTAATGATCTAAATTTTTTTTAAAAGGTGAATCCCCTCAGTTCCTGAAACCATTGGAACAAATCCATAGCCCCACATGACTCTGGGTCACACCGACGGCCAACTCAGCACGGCCTGCATGGGCTCCAAGGGGGCCAGAGTATGCCGTGGATTCGAAAGGGAAAGACAAAGTGAGTGGGGCAGGAAGGGGGAAGAGTGGAAAGCAGGAAAGACACCTTACTTAAGGAAGGAAACGAGGAGAGGGGGAAAGACAGGGGAAGGGAAGGAGGATGAGGGAGGGGAAAGGGGAAAGAGGAGAGAAGGAGGGAGGGAGAGAGGGTCTCAAGAGCTCAATGTGGGGGAGGAGGAGGCAGAACGGGAAGTCAGAAACAGGAAAACCCTAACGAGGGCCGAGTGTGGTGGCTCATGCCTATAATCCTAGCACTCTGGGAGGCCGAGTCAGGAGGATTGCTCAAGGTCAGGAGTTCGAAACCAGTCTGAGCAAGAGTGAGACCCCCGTCTCTACTAAAAATAGAAAGAAATTAATTGGACAACTAAAAATATATACGAAAAATTAGCCAGGCATGGTGGCACATGCCTGCAGTCCCAGCTACTCGGGAGGCTGAGGCAGAAGAATCGCTTGAGCCCAGGAGTTTGAGGTTGCTGTGAGCTAGGCTGATGCCACGGCACTCTAGCCCAGGCAGTAGAGATTCTGTCTCGAAAAAAAACCAAAAAACAAAAACAAACAAACAAAAAAAACCTTAACAAGGAGAGCAGGAAGTCCATATTGCAAGTAGCCCCCTATTGCTGAAGGCAGACCCAGTGCTACTCAGCGCCTCTACCTTCTCTGGCTTATCTGAGTAAGACACAGAACTGCAACACTGGGAGATGAGGACATGAGTCTTTGGGAAAAGGGATCATCTGCAAATGCACATCTTACAGATGTTTCCCCAAACGTCCAGAGCTAAGAGGAGAGAGGTGAGAGACCTCCAGAGGGGGCACAGAGTCAGAAAGGTCCTGGGCGAGAAGGGCAGCAGCCACCTGTCCCTGGATACACTTGGCCAAGTGCCTTCCTAAGAGTCTGCCATGGAGCAACAGCATCTAGGGTGGTAATGTTTTACTATAGAGCTCCATAAAAAAGAATCCTTTCAGGGGACAGGGAATCACCTCGACCCCCTTTCTGGACTCTCTCACTAATAGATAATTACTACAAAGAAACCAAGGTCAAACCTAAATGAAGACTGGAAAGGAACCCATGTTTCCTCTGGGTGAAAGGTATCACTGAAAGCATAAGATGGCATTTATCTCCACTAAAAACTACAGTGTAACACCAATACACAACTCTGGACATTTACTGAAACTGCACACTTTCAAAGGGCAAATTTTACTCCAAAAAGCTGTTAAAAATATACGGAAACCTAGTAAAGGGCACCAAATGTCATTAAATATACACCATATGTCAAAGTTAAATACCTTATATTCTTAGAGACACCACTAAAATAGTTTCTATTAATAATTATTCACAGAAAAATTATAGAAGACACAATATTACAACTGTGTCATAAATACCATAGACTCCTAGAGATAAAGCTTTCAGTAACTGTTTTAATAAGCTCCTGATAACTGACCCTTTGTAGCTACTTTGTAATAATTCTGTAAGAAGAAAGAAAAGTATTAAGTACATTAGAAACTCTTCTTCTCTTGCCCCGGACTACTCTGATCCTGCAGATTAAAGCTCATAATTTTGTTCCAACCTCATTTCCTGGCATAAGTACCTGCTCCCCTCTTACATAGTCTAACCTCCTGCCAGGCTGAATGTCTCCTCCCCCAACAGGACACTTCCCTCCACCCTTGGATGACAACACTCTACTCTTCCTTTAATGTGGATCTTCAATTTCACATTCTTCCAAGCCCATCCCTGATCACCCCAAACAGGCACTCCTAGAGAACTCTAACCATTTTTATTACAGCCACCAGGAAAAAATGGCTCATGGCTCACCATCTGCCCTACCAGGCTCTGAGCTCCTCCCAGGATGGGGCCACACCTTATTCATTCCCTAAAGCATCCCTTAAAGCTTCTAGAAGCACTTCACACATGTTCAGTGCTCAATAATCATTCATCACGTGAATTAACAAGTGGTTCCCTTTGGGTTGGGGGGAGCAGGGGCTCCTGCTGCTCTCAGCCATCAGGGAGGACAGCACTGCCACAGTAAGCAGGGGGCTTAGTGGCCCACCTCCCTCGGCATGGAGGAAGAAGACCAAACGTGTTCTCCCGCCTCCCCTCCACATTCTCTACCCCTTCAGGGTCCACTCCACTCCTCCTCTATCTCTTCTGCCATTTTCTCCACCCTTCCTCCCTTCTGTCCTCCACCCCCACCCCAATCAACACCCAGGGCAGGCTGCTCCTCAGTATTAGGTTGTGGTCGAGCTACAGTGGCATCCCAGGAGACTCCATGCCTAAGTCACTTCTTATGAAGAAAAACGTGGGGACCCTGACCTAGCAGGCCAGCCACAGGACAGTGTCCTTGAAATAAGTCACCTCCTTGGATGCACGCCGCCTGGATGTGGCCACCGCAGCCGCGCGCAACTGCAAGAGAAGCCGCTGGCTGCTCAGCAAGCAACTCAGGCTGCAGGCGGGAAGGGGATCAAAGCCTGTGACCAGATTCGGGGATATTTAGTCACTTCGTTTTTCTTTCCACAGGATTCAAGTGACATTTACAAGAATCTACGAGAGCAAAGTGCACCCTCCTTTCAAGAAAAAGAATAGCAAATGAGTAAGAAACTGCAAGGGTTGCCCTTACACACCTGCAAACTCAAGCTCATTGCTTGAACTAAACATGCAAGTGTTCTGACTATGTCATCTATGCAGCCAGTGCGCTCCAGGGCCAAAGATCCTACCAAAAATGTCTAAGGCTCATTTAAATCTTACATTTGTTCTTACTGTGACTACGAACTAGTATGTAATATGCTGTGGGTGCTTCCTATGTGCCAGCACCGGGCTAAGTATTTTATACGCATGAATACACTTACATTTAACAGGAACCCGATTAGTAGGTGCCAGTACCACCCTTGTTTAACAGTTGAGGAAACTACTAACTGTCTGAGAACCACAGGAGGCAGAAAGAGGAAGGAGGATCAGTACCAGGAGTTATCTAAGCCCAGCACCTACACGTCACCACGATGCTCTGAGTCTCAGGAGCACTGCACACGAGCACCTTAGAAAGGCCTGCACCGCCCACCACCCCCCGCCAGAGAGAAGCAGGGCCTTACCAGTTGTGATCAAATAGGCATCAGGAACTGTGATATCACACACGTACGGTGGCTTGGCGGTGGCCAGCGCTGGAGTGTCCACTGTTGCTTCAAGAGTGAAGGTGGTCACAGGATGCAGGGAGGGCAGGGGGGGCTCAGCGCTGCTCTCCTGGGGGCTCTCGCTCGCGGGGTTGCCATTCAGGGAGGTGCCGGTGGGAACGGCAATGGTAGCACTGGTGTCAGACACGCCCGGCTCAGCAGAGGTGTTCAGTGGTACATCTGAGGGTGTGAACAACGGGCCCACGACGATCAGCTCTGTCGGCAGAGGTGAGGGAGTCAACTCAGAGACAAACGAGGATGCTGATGACAGGTACACGTCGGTGATCAATGCAGTACCAGTGGGAATGGCTTTGGAGAAAGAGGCTGAGATAGAGGAGTGACCACCTGCGGCACTGACTCCCTCATCAGAAGGTGTCAGAGTTGAGAACAGAGAAGAGGCAGTTAGAACAGGTGTCACGTGGAAAGCAGTCGACGGTGGCGTGACGTGAGTCCCAGCAGTCAGGACGTCGAGGACGGGCTCAGAGCTGGACGGCACCAGTGTGGTGACTGCGGATTCACGGGAAATGAGTGAAAACTCAAAAGAGGAGGTAGTTTCAGTGAGAGCTGAGGTAAAATGAGCTTCAGGATCTGTAAGTGAAACTGTCGATGCTTCGGCGAACTTGGGAGACTCAGAGGAGAAGCTTGACCGTGGTGACGTTTCAGAGTGACTGGGTAGGAAGGTGACGGTATTTAAAGGCAGGTCTGAACTTGGCCAGAGCTGAGAAGACTCAAGGCTTGTGGAATTAGGAAGAGAATGAGGTGACTGCCAATCAACAGAGTTGGACAATGTGAATGTCTCGATCAAGGTAGAAAAAGACTGAGACACGGAGGGTGACAAGTCACCTGACGTCAGAGACGGAGAAGCACGTGCTTCCAAAGGGGAAAGGACAGAGCTGCTGAATCCCAGCGGGGGAGTTGAGAAAAAGCTGGAGGCGAAATCCAAAATGCTTCCAGGTTTGTGCTCGAAAAAACTGGCAGCTTCTTGGTCAGAGAAAAGTGAAGACTCTACTAAAGGAACCAAACTGTACGAAGGAAGAAGGCTCGGCTCTCGGATGGCAACCAAGGGTGTGTTTTTGTTTGCTATGGCGGGGAAAGATGAGTCCAGGAGAATGCTGGTGGTGACCGAGAAAAACGCAGCGGTCACGCTGGATGGCATCACTTGGGTTTCGGCCACAGAGGAGGCGGCAGCAGTAGGACCAAGTGACGCTGGCACAGGGAGGCGGCCGTGGGACGGGAGCACCTGTGTGGTCACAACACTGCTCGCATCCACCTCAGCCGAAACGCCAACGCTCCCATCTGAGATGTCCACACACCTAGAGGAAAGTGAGACGATGGGTCTCCAGGGGAAAAGTGTGTTGAATTCTTGGGGCCCTTCCTCAAACTCAGAGAAATCTGCCACGACGCTGCTCGACAGAGAGACGCTGCTTTCTTCCAGGAGGGTCAGGGACAGGGTCTCCGCACCATCCCCAGAGCCCACGTCTTTCTCCACAAGGCTCGTGGCCAGAATGTGCCGAGGTGACGCCACCCTGCAGGACGCGCACCACATGTAGGGCCTGAATAAAGACACCGCCGGGCTCAGGATGTGAGAGTCGCCCGCGCGACCCGGGACCACTGAATTGCCGAGCAATTCTGACATTTCACTGGAGTCACCGGAAAGGAAGGGGTTGTACAAAACATCGGCTGACTGAGTAGAAAAGGGAACAAATGCAAGAGGAGTTGAAAACCAAGCGGACCGTGTGCTGCTGAGTGCAAGGGCTGTGTGGGAAACGGTCACGGCAGGGGATCCTCTCGGAGAGATGGTTTCTTCTAGATTTCGACTCAACGCGGTGGTCACGTCAGGGCGTCTGTCTGTATTTGCAGCCGAAACCTCCCCTGGAGGCCGTGAGGCCTCCCCCAAAGAAGGGGACGGCTGGTGAGCAATGCCCTCGCCCAACAGCTCAGGCACTGAAGACCCAGAGCTAAAGAGGAGGGTGGTTTCCACATCCTTCGTCACTGAAGCCACAATCTCTGGCAAAGTCCTGCTTGATAACTGACTGTAAATATCAGGAGGATGAAGCACCAAATTCCTACTAGGAGTTGGAATCATGCCCTCGGAGGTGGGAAGCGCTGATCGGAAGGCGCTGAAATGGCTGGGGGACTCAGCGTGTGCTGCCGGCTGTCCCACTGTGGTCTGCCAGGCTGACGTCACCTCTCCATCTTGCAGAGAGATCACGGGTGGCGCCGGAGTGAGCGTGGGTTCTGACGGTTCTCTGGGCGGCCCTGGCGAGCTGGCTGTGATATACTGCACCGGAGAAGCCCCCCGTGGGGTGGTCCAGTGAGCATCTGGCAGAAAGTTATCCATTTCATCCTCCTCGACGGCCACCTCATTGCTCGTTACCGACGTGTAACTTGCCACAAAGATGCTGTGATCTGCTGTACTTTGGGTCCACTTTCCTTGGTTAAAAAAGGGTATATCAAAAGTAGTGGCAGAGGGAGAGGAGATGACAGGGAGGGAGCTGCTCTGCTGGGACCCTGGGGCGGTTTCTGTTAAGGCCACTTGTGCAGCGCTGTGCGTGGGGCTTCTCTTCAGCACGAGCTCCTCGGAGGAGAGAGAGAGGTTGTGCTGTTCCGGAGAGAGCTCATCTATCGAGAAAATCAAAGCTGGGTTAGCCGTGATGCCATGAAAGCCGCACTGCTAACGTTTTGTTTCAGGCAAAAAATGTACTCATTCAACAAACAGAGCCGTTCACTGTAAATATCCATGACTCACAGTTAGAAGTTAAACAGCTAGTCGGAAGCCAGAAATTGCCAGAATTACTGTCAGGACAATGTCTGCAAATATTCATAAACCTGAGCACTACTTTTACTTAAGCTGTGTGTGTCTGTGTACACATTTACATACTTTCTCTCTTACTTTCTAACGGCGTAGACTCATCTCCGCAGAACCACAGAATACTCGAAAGGAGGCGGCCTTGGGAAGCCATCTAGCTTATTCTCTCTCACGACACAAGGAAAGAGAGGTTCAGAGAAGGTAAATAAATCAATTAGAAGGTCACCCAGGCAGTGTGGAGCTAGAATCTGAACTGAGGCTGCCTTGACTCTAAAGCCTACGTGTTTTCCCTGCCATGCTAGGACCTGGCTCCTAAGAGAAATGAGCAAGACAGCTCTGATGGCATCAGAGAGTTCCCAGGTAGGAGAGTTCCACGGTTTCCCAGTTTTGCTCCCACACAAAGGCCCCAGGCTACCTGCAGGCCCAGCTTTCATCACTCCCACTCTCCATCCTCCCCAACTATGCTCTAGCCAAATGAGCTACCTGCAGTTCTCCAAATCCAAATTCTTTCTGGCCTTAATGACTGCACGTTCTTCTTCCCCTACCTGGAATGTCCTTCTCCGGCTCTCTACCTGGGTTATTCCTATGGGTCCTTCAGACACAGCATCGATAAAACCCACTTCCGTGGCCCTCTAGAGTTGGGTTAGTGGCTCTCTGTGGGCTTCTACCTGTCACATCCCTTATCATGCCCACCGAAATTAACTGTCTGCTCATTAGACTCCCCACTTCTTGAGAACGGGCACTGGTTAGCTGTTTCTGCAGTGCCTTGCACAGCAAATGACATAAAGTAAGAGTTCAATACACATCTGTCCGATGAATGAATGAACGGTGTCTGAGGACACCAAGTTCTGACATGTGTCAAAATCATCCTATCATCTGCTCAAACTTTTATATTCTTTACCCTTGTGACAGCTGTCCATATTTAATAAGTTTAGTAATTACCCCCATCTATAATTTATATACGTAGCCTAGAGAAGCAGGACAAGTGACAGTCCAGCCACTGACGAAGGCCTGAGGTCCAAGACTGTCCACTGCAGCCCAGGCTGGGCCTGAGCAACCACCAGGAGCCACAGCAACACCTCCTTTCTCTTACTCCAACAGTCTATCAAGACACAAGTGTGTGAAACAGCATAGGGACAGTCCTGAATTCACACTGCTTTTCTTTTAAGTGAATCATTTCTATTCTATTTCTGGCAATATGGCAGACTACAGATCTTGAAACCCTCCACTTGGGAACACTGAAGAACACTTAACACACGCTCAGAAACATCCCGGTAAGTGCCAGATGAGCCTGCAAGACAATAAGGCAAACACGCCGAGCACAGGAATAAGGCGGGACGGGGGCGGTGACTGGGCACTGAAGTAGCCACACAGCCGAAGGGGGCCCAGACCAGATGACCTGGTGCTTAGGCCACAGGGCAGTGAGGGGCAAGTGTTCAGCCTAGAGAAGTAGAGAACCCAATTGAAGACCATCTTCCACAAATGGAGGCTCAGGAAGTGCCATAACCTCAGGGAAAGAGCGAATTGGGAAGGGAAATATCCACATCTCAGAGGACAGCAAGACAAAGTAACTGTCCCAACAGCGTCTGGCCTGAGAACACCTTGGGCTGACTTTCCCTCTTCCCTGCTGAACTCTCCCCCGTCTCTCACTTCTGTTCCCTGGGATCAGGTCCTGGAATAAAATATCTGCACGTGAATCCTCATCTCACGCTCTGCTTTCTGGGGAAAACCCCACTGTTATGGGTTGAACTATACCTCCCAAATGTTCCTGTGTTGAAGTCCTAACCCCCAGGACCTCACAAGGTGACCATATTCAGAAACAGGGTCACTGTGAATGTAATTAGTTGAGGTCAGACTGGAGTAGGGGGGGTCCCTCATCCAATACGCCTGATGTCCTTATAAGAGGGAAGAATGGGGACACAGACACGCACAAAGGAGCACACCACGTGAAAATGAAGGCAGCGATCAGAGTGATGCACCTACCAGTCAAAGAGCACCAAAGCTTGCTGGCAAACTGTCAGAAGCTAGAGAGGCACGGAACACGTTCTCCTGCACAGCCTCAGAGGGAACCCACCCTGCTGACACCCTGATCTTAGACATCTAGCCTCTAGAATTATGAGACTATAAATTCCTGCTATTAAACCCACCTCTGCCTGTCAAAAAGAAAAGTATCTGTCTCAACTTTGACTTTGTGTGACTATTGTACACAGTCTCCCCAAACTTGGAACCTATACTACTTATATGGTCCTAATAAGTGTATGGTGAGAATCAAAATTTAGAGTGGACCAGGTCTCCAACGCCCATCAAAAGCTAACATAAATCATCCCCAAAAGAACACACTCTCAAGCCAGGTATCAAGGTATGGTAGCTGGAGTTGCAACAAATATGAGCATGGAATTAGAAATTACAAAGCATCTAGGGAAATTAGATACCATGAACAAAAATTAAGAGAAATCCCATGAAAAAAGAAAAAAAACCCCACACAAATAGAATTACATCTATAAAGACTTCAGATATTGGAACTATGGGATAGATTTTTTAAAGTATGTTTAATTCATATAAAATAATAAAGAGGAGACTGAAAACACAAGTAATAAGCAAGAGACTATGAAAACTGACCAGAAATATTTGGAAAAGAAACAATATTTAGAAATACAAATTTTAAACTCAACATATATAAAAAAAACAGCAATTTAGACATAGCTGAAGCAAGATTTAGTGAACTGGGGGGGTCGACCTTAAGAAATTACTCAGAATGGGGCACAGAGAAACAAAGAGATGAGAAACATAAAAAAGAGAAGTTAAGAGACATGGAAGACAGGATCAGACAGTCCAACACACACTTGATCAAAGTTTTAGAAAAAACTGAAGGAATAGGGTAGAGACAATATTTGAAGACACAGTGCTAAGAATTTTCCAAAACGAATGACTGAGACATGAATCACTCAATTCAGAAAGACCTAGAAATCCCAGGCAAGGTGAAGTTTTTCAAACCCATGCTTACACACATGATGATCCCATAGAACATCAAAGACAAATAGAAACTGTAAACGCAGCCAGAGAAAAGGGGATAGCAATTAACCCAGCAGATAACTACTTCACAGAACTTGAAGTCAGATGACAATGAAACCAAATGCTCAAAGAAAATATCTGAGATCTTAAATTTGAATAAACAGGAAACTCTCTGACAGATAAAATAAAGACATTTTCAGATAAACAAAAAGTGGTTACACCAACAGATCACCCTCAGTAAAAGAGCTGCGAAACAAGGCTATCCCCCAAGAAGAAGGGTCATTATCCCAGAAGGAAGAGCTGAGAAGAGAGAATAAAGAGTAAGTAAATGACAAACATGGTTAAATCTAAACAAATACTGATGGTACAAATGAACAATACTGCTATATACTTTGTGAGTTTACAAAAGACATAACATGGAATTCAAGCAGCTTTTACAATTGCATAGAGGCTGAAAGAGGGACAGCCAGAGGTACTGGTAACTCACTAGCAGAGATGGAAATCAAGAGTTAAGACAAAATTCTGTGACTAGATTTTGTTTGTATATGCTAAAATTTGTAAATAATATTTAGTCCTGTAGATAAAATATTTCCAGCTGGTTCTCTTAGCACTGAAAGTCACAAACTTACACCAGATATAAACTGCTTACTTAAAAGGATCACACTCCTTTCTCTGTAATACATTTTAAAAATGAATAAGCAGTACAAGAAGAAGGATATTTCTTTTTTTTTCTTCTTTTTTTGTAGATACAGGGGTCTTACTATGTTGCCGAGGCTGATCTCAAACTCCTACTTTCAAGTGATCCTCATGTCTCGGCCTCCCAAATTGCTGGGATTACAGGCATGAGCCACCCTGCCCAGCTCATGAAAATATAACTAGGCACTTGTCTTCCATACAACCTGGCTCTAGGATTTCTTATCTAAGTGCTTTTATTTCTTACCTGTCATATTCCAAGCATAGGTAAAAGAAAACATGATACTTATTACATCCACGGTAAAACACCAGCTGTTCTTTTCTATAGTAAAGGTTTAAAATTTACAAATCTAAGAAGTAATAAAATCACAATTCTGTCAAACTGTATATCCTATAAATTTGAAAGTTTTCCTAAGGACAAATCATTTTATGTGTCTGTTTTCAAACGCTGCTATGACATAATTTGTTTTTGAAATATAAGATCTGAATGGGGCCGGGCGCTGTGGCTCACGCCTGTAATCCTAGCTCTCTGGGAGGCCGAGGCGGGCGGATTGCTCAAGGTCAGGAGTTCGAAACCACCCTGAGCAAGAGCGAGACCCTGTCTCTACTAAAAATAGAAAGAAATTAATTG
>CAUYMX010013867.1:0-11866 GCA_963573855.1 Lepilemur septentrionalis | reverse complement strand
CAAGTGCAGAGGGTACAGAAAGGTCACTTAGCACAGACAAGAGTCAGAAGAAGGCTTTCTGGGCATGCTGATGTTTATGTTGAGACTCAAAGGCTAAGAGGAAAGGAATTGGGAAGGGTGACCTTGGCAGAAGAAATAATACAAGTGGACTCATGAGGCCATGAACTAGCGAGGTTAGCAAGAAGGAACTACATGAAGTTCATGGGCTGGATAATGGCAGGAAAGGACACCAGAGAAGTAGGCCCAAGTCAGGACTTAGAAAGTCAGGTCTCGGACAACACTCAGAGGACAATTATGGAATAACTAAGCTCTCTAGAGGGAAATGATATGGTCATATTGCATCTTAGAAAGATTGTTTTGTAGGGGGAAAAAGGAAGCAAAAGAAAAGAGATCATGCTGGCTACAGTTTGTAGAATGGATTACAAGGAAGTCAAAACAAGAGGCAGAGAATCCAGACAGGACAGTACTAGAATAGCCCATGTGGGGAAAGAGGAGAACCTGGGTTACAGAAGATGGAGAGGAAAAAAGATGGATTTGAGAAATATTTAGAAAGAAAAATCGGAAGGCTTTAGTGACTGATTCTCCTAAAATATGAAACATCAAGAATGACTCCTAAGTTTCTGACTTAGGCGACTGGGTGGAGAGTAGTGAAATTATGGCAAGTACAGAGCAAAGGATGGATTCCTGGTTTAAAACTGATGAATTGAGTTTTGGCCACCCGAAACCTGATTCAATGGCTTATTTTCAGAAACTACTCCTTTAGGACTTGGTATAATTTAAAGTTTTACAATCAGGCATACCTGGGCCTAGACTGTAATGTGGGAGTAGTAATAAAAATGTACTTCACAGGATGATAAGGAAGACAAAGCTCTATAATGCGCGTTAATTGCTTCGCACAATGCTCGACACATAGTAAGCGCTAAACACAGATTAGGTATTGGCTATTATCATTAGCCCCTTTCTTTTCTGAGCTCAGATCACACCTCCCACTTTTACTCAACTCCTCTAAGATTGCTTTTAAGGGTTTCTAGCTGACTTGCCTCTCACCTCTTAGCATACACCTTTGGGAGCTAGTCCATGAATTTCTATAATTTGCATTAATCATCCTGTTTACTGTCTAGTTTCTTCATGGTTTTGAAAAGAGCTTTGTCTTTATTCTGCACTTTTTCCCTGCTGAGTCACCATCTCACACTCCCCTTGACCTTCAGGTCACTGTGCTGTTCATATTGCTTGCTTAGGGGAATTTTTAACAGGTACATCTCTGTAGGCACCAATGTGACCAGCATGAGCATGAAATGCCCCTTCTATCATTGAATAGTTCTGTTACTGGAAGAGACTGCCCAGTGCAACAATTTTGATGCTGGCAGCTACTGCACATTTAGCACCTATTTGGCCAGGGCCTTGACATTTATTTTCCCATTTCATCCCTATAAACCCTCTGAAGTAGATGCTAGTATTATTTCAATTTTGTAGCCAGAAACTAACATTTATTGAGTGTTTGCGCGATGCCAGGTACTGTGTCTTACTCCATTCAGGTTGCTATAAAAAATACTATGAACTGGGTCGGTGGCTTATAAACAACAGAAATTTGTTTCTCACTGTTCTGGAGGCTTGAAAGTCCAAGATCAAGGCTCTGGCAGATTCAGTGTCTGCTAAGGACCTACTTTCTGGTTCATAGCTGACCATCTTCTCACTGTGTCCTCACATGGCAGAAGAAACAAAGGAGCTCCCTGGAGCCTCTTTTATAAGGGCACTAATCCCACTCATGAGAGCTCTGCCCTCATGACCTAGTCACATCCCCAAGGCTCCACCTTCTAATGCCCTCACATTGGTGATTAGGTCTCAACAGATTAAGTTGGGGGAAACAGAATCATTGAGTCTGTAGCATAGTATGTTATGCATTTTGCATGCCTTGATTTATTTAATTCTCATACCAATACAAAATGTAAGTACAATTATTGGCCTCATTATTCAAATGAACAAACTAAGGCTTAGATTAGAAAAGTTAAAGTAACTTGCTTAAGGCCACACAGCTGATAGTGGCAGATCAGGGATGGAAATATGAGTGTATTTGCTCCTGTGCCCTGCTCCATGCCACAGTGGGACAAAAAAAGGAAGGACTGAGGAGTGGCAGCTGGCTTAGTATGCACATTTGACAGGATGAGTGGGTATGGCTACCGTATATCCTTTTTATTTAAAGACCAAATTAAGTGAATTTCTTAGATGGCTTTACTTGTAAGGTGATGATGAGGAAATAGTGCTAAGGCGGCTGGAATTTGAAATTCCTTCTACAACTCCTTCCCACTCCTCATCATCCACCTAAAAACACATTACAACTTCTAATTCTGACATCAATAACCAAAGAAATTGATTGGGGAGGAATAGACTATAATTTGACTCAGTGTCCTAAGAATTTTCATTTTCTATAGTCCTTTCTAGGCTGAGTCCATATAATACAATTTTGTGTGGTTGTAACCATTTTACACTTTATTCATTTAAAATTATAAATTGAACCTTTATCATTCATATTTTATTTACTGATGGGCCCTAATATATATCAAGTTGCTCAACATTTAGATTATTTTCAGTTTCTCATTAGTAAAAGTAATACTGCATTGACAACCTTTGTGCCTGTAGGCTTTTGTTTTCCTTCTGCTAAAATCTGTCCTTAGGACAGAATCCCCACAGAGGGATTGCAGTGTCAAAAGGCAGGAACATATTTATGGTTCTGTTTTTTTTTTTTTTTTTTTTTTTTTTTGAGACAGATTCTCACTCTGTTGCCCAGGTTAGAGTGCTGTGGCCTCAGCCCAGCTCACAGCAACCTCAAATTCCTGGGCTCAGTTAGTTGATCCTCCTACCTCCGCCTCCTGAGTAGCTGGGACTACAGGCATGTGCCACCATGCCCGGCTAATTTTTTACATATATTTTTTTTTTAGTTGGCCAATTAATTTCTTTCTATTTATAGTAGAGAGGGGTTCTCACTCTAGCTCAGGCTGGTCTGGAACTCCTGACCTTGAGGGATCCACCAGCCTTGGCCTCCCAGAGTGCTAGGATTACAGGCTTGAGCCACTGTGCCTGGCCTATATTTATGCTTCTTGATGCAAATTACCAATCTGCTTTCCTAAAGGAACAGATCTATTTGCATTGCAGCTGTGAGAGTGCAAGCTCATCACAAGGGGGTAGGTTTGTTAGTTGCCATTTGTCTTTCCATGTTTTTAGGTTAGTTTTAATCTTCATTGTTTCTATGATTAGGTATATACTCAAAATAGCAGGGAGGTGTCAGGAAAAGAAAAATTGCCAATAAGGAATGAGATAACTGGCCACAGTTTCAAAGCCCTTTCAGGTGTATTTGTGACCACGGGGGGCCTCCCAGCAGGTTAGCATTTCAATGCTTTTCAGGCTGACTTTTACATGATGAGATAACAGGTGGAAGTGTAGCCAGCCTGGGGGAGCCCCATTGGGAAGGTTAGATGCAGAGTGGGGAGGGACATCAGCCAGTGCTGGGGGACCTGGTGAGTGGTGCACATAACTAGGAAACAGAAGGCAGAACCAGTTTGAGGATGGACTTATAAAGAGCCTTGGCATCAAAGTTTCCTCCATTTTGTAATTAACCCAGTAGTATCTCCTTCACACAGAAAGTAATTTGTACTCAGACTAATTAGAATCAAGAAGTAGCACTGGTAACAAGAAGGAAAGTCCAGGCCTGCTCCTAGGCAAGATGGAGAGACAGAATAATAACAACCCTTATTCAAGAGTAACTTCCGTGTGTCCAGTACTGTGGTAAATGCTTCCCCAAGCTTATCTTAAATTCTCCTGGCGACCCTGTGAGGTGGGTACAATGAAGTCAATTTCACACGTGAGGAATCTGAGGCTTAGAGCGGTTGACCTGGCAGGCAACATGAAGAAGCAGTTAATAGCATGAGTTCCAGAGGTAGAGTGCCCAGGTTGGACACCTGGCCTCCTCAGTTACTGGTTATGCGACCTTAGGCAAGTTACTGAACTTCTCTGCCCCTCAGTCTCTTCCACCAGTAAAAGAAGATAATAGAAAACCTGACCTTATGAGGTTGTTTGCAAGAATTAAAGGATATATTATAATATACGCCAAGTGTTTTGAGCAGTGCCTGGCACACAGTAAGCACGCCAGTGGTCTGAGCTGTGATGATGATTATTACTCGAGATGCCACAGCCAGTAAGGAGGACAGCTTGGATTCTAGCCCAGGTCTGCTGACCTCCAAATGTCACCCTCTCTTCATGACATCAAAGGGCCCACTTAGAACTAGTATGTGTTGTTAGCAAACCCTGTTCAGCCACACAAACTATTTGCTTGTACCCTGATTATCCTAGTGAGCCACATGCAGCGGCAATGTTGGGATTTTAGAAAGTCATTTCCCAGCTCTTGCGGAACACCAACTCTTCCCCGAGGGAAAGACTACTTCTTTTTTCTCTATATCCATGAGCCTTGGATTCCTGGCTCACTGGGATACAGCAGTTTTACATTAAGAAAGCCAAGATCCTAGGTTTCATGTCAGAAATATCACCTGCTAGGGCCGAGATAAGCTTCTATTCTGTTCAATCTTCTCTTGAAGCCCAGAAGTTGTATTTAAGCTCAATTTTAAATCCCTAAACCAGGCCCTTGCTCTAGGTCAAGTGTAACGGATAAAGTGATATTTAGGTAGATACTAGCTGCTGTTGAGAGCTGATCATAAGAGTTAACATGTATTAAACATTCAAAAATGTTCCAGGCACTATTCTCAATGCTTGCAATCCATTTCTGCATTTAATCCTCACAACAACCCTCTGTGGTAGGTACTATTCCCACTTGGCAGAAGGAGAAACTTAGGCATAGTGGTTAAGCAATCAGCTGAAGGTCACTGAACTAGTAGATGCAGATGCTGGGATTTCAATCCAGAGCCCTAGAGCCTACAAACAACCACAACCATACCATGCTGCCTCTCATTAATCGTAAAGGGCTAATTAACAGGCAGAGGCTAATCTTCGTGTCTAGCACAGCCCCTGACACATAGAAGGCATTTATTACAGAATTTTGGAATGTTCAATGAGCCGTTCACTATTCATAACTCTTTACCATGCAGCCCCATCACAATTATGTATTAAACCAAATAGAGTCATGTTATTAACTCTCCTGAATAGCAAATCAAACTATTTGGCTAGACTTGGTCTTTAGTATGGCTCCCTGTAATTTAATAACCATTAAAAATGCACAGCAGAGACATTCATTCATCCTTCACTGATTGAGAGCATCTCCTAGAAACTAAGCCTCCAAAATATCTCTAGCAACACAAAGACAAATAGACATAGAGACTCACAGTCTAGTGGAGGAGACAGAGATATATACAAATAGAAATGATACAGTCTGATCAGAGTTGCTGACAAGGGGAGGAATGTGGAAGAGGAAAACTGAGTGTGAGCATATAGTGCTTTTGCTGCCTAACATGGCCTTTTCTAGTGACAGATCTTATTCTATCTAGATGGATGCATTATCCAGCTCTGTCTGATAAGAGACTTCTGTTTCTTTAATTCTGGAACTTTTGCCTGGAATATTGAGAAAATGACTGTGTTTTCACTGGAGTTGCTACATGGTAAGATGCTGAAGGAGCTCAGGAAATTTCACCCCAAACTGTGACTCTTGGTATAAAAAATATTTTGAACTAAAGGCCATTCAAGGTCAAAGAGCATTGGAAGGGGCTTTCCCTCTATCTGCACAAACCAGAATGACCAATCAAAAGATCAAGGGGGCAACTGACTTCCCTTTCTCTCCCTGTTATCTCAATATATTGCAGGAAAGAAGATCAAGAATGCAACCAGACCTGGCCCAAATCATTTAAATGTAATACCTGTCTCTCAGGTTAATTTAATTTGCAAAGAGAATCATTTACAAGCCAATCTGTTTCCCCCATCTATTTATCCTCCCTGGTTCCATTTGGTGCCCCTAAACAGAATGGCCTGTACTCATCTCTCCTTCCCCTCTAAAAGGACAGGTATAAAAATATCTGAACTTCATTGGGATATTGGGTAGTCAATCTGTGATTTTTCTCATGAGCACAGTAAATAATCCTTTCCCTTATTAGTCTTCCTTAATTGTGAGTTCATCTTTCAACGAACTTTCAGGGGAAAGGAGAAGTTTGCTCTCACCCTTACAATGCCAATCTATAGCTCTTGGTGTTTATCTTGGCCTAAAACAGGAAATCAGAGCCAAGCAATAGAGAAGGAATTGCTGATGATACATTTGAGCACCTGGATCTAGCTATGCCTAAAATTACGTTTGTATTTTCCTATTAGTATCAACAACCCCCTTCTAGTGGCTTAAACTGATTTGTGTTGCATTTCTGTCACTTGCAAGCGAAAGAGTCCTGATCCATACAGACGTCTATCTAGACTCGGGTGTGTGTACGTGTGTGTGCACATGCACATGTTGGCGAGTCAGAGATGGCTTCCTGGAAGAAGTGAGGCCTGAGCCAAGTCTTCAAGTATTGGTAGGAGTTGCCTAAGGAAAGGCAAAGCTACTCTAGGCAGAGAAACAGCACGAGTAAAAGCACAGAGGCAGGACACAACACAGTAGAGCAGGTGCTGTGAGCAGAGTCGGAGATGACAGAGACAAAGCTTGAGAGCCAGGCAGGGGCCAGCTTGTGAAGCACTAGGAATGCCATATGAAGAAGATGGCAGTTAGCATTCCTTATTAGGAGTGCTTGTCTACAACCCAGCCAAATTTTTACACTTTGTTGTTGTCCCAATAGCATGTATCAGGGAACAGCATCAAAGTGGAAAGTTTTCTAGGCTTGGAGTTCGGTCAGTCTCAGGATCCTTTTTTTGGGTTCTGAGTTACTTACTAGAGGAGCGTCTCTGAGGGGTCCTATTTGCCATCTGCTCTAGGTGGGACAGTCCTCCTCTTCCACTCTGTGATTAAGAGATTTATCAACACATCGACCAGAAAGTTCCTTCTCATAAAAACAAAAATGCCTTTTGTCTTCCAGGCTCAGGGTCACGTATTTAGTGATGACTGAACATCAACTATGTCCAGGCCCTGTGCTAGACACTGGGGAGTATATTGAAGAACCAGACATGGTTCCTGCCCTCATGGAACATCCGGCCCTGGGAAGGAGACAATTATAGTGAAATATGAGCCTGGTCACAATGAAGAGATATAAAGGGGGTAGTGGGAACATCACGAAAGAACATCCTAAGGCTGCTTAAGTCTGTCAAGGAAGGTTTCTTCTGTAAGTGTGAACTTCGTGCTGACTTTAAGAAGGAGTAAGGATTTACCAGGTGAACAAGGATGAGATGGAGGGCATTTCAGGTATGAATAACTGTTTGTAAAAGGCTTAGAGGTACCAAAGAACATGTCGTGCTTGGGGGAACTGCCCATTATTTGGTACTTCTGAAGAGCCAAGTACGTGTGGTGGGGTGGTTGGAACAGGGTTGGAGGTGACGTGGGGGAAGAGTGCTGGCAATAATGGCAGGATCCACATAATAAGAGTCTTAGTCCAGGGACTTAGACTTTATTCAGTAAGCCAACAGGAAACCTCCGAAAAAAATTGAACGGGAGTGAAATATAGATTGTGTTTGCTTGTGTTTTAGAAAGAACACACTGGCTGAAAAGTACAGTCATCTCTCAGCATACATGGAAGATTGGTTGCAGGACCCTCGCCATATCAAAATGCACGCATACTAAGGCCCTGCAATTGGTCCTGTGCAACCCACGGATGTCAAAAGTTGGCCCTGCATGTACTTGGGTTTTGCATCCCATGAATACCGTACCATGTTTTCTTTTTCTTTCTTTTAGAGAGATTTTATTTTATTTTTATTTATTTACTTTATTTCACCGTATTACAGGGGTACAAATATTTAGGTTACATATATTGCCTTTGCCCCACCCGAGTCAGAGCTTCAAGCGTGTCCATCCCCAGGCGGTGCCCACCACACCCATTAGGTATGTATATACCCATCCCCTGCTCCCCCTACCTGACACCAGATGAATGTTATTACTATATGTGCACTTAGGTGTTGATCAGCTAATACTCAGTGAGGTCTCACTCTGTCACCCAAGCTGGAGTGCAGTGGCATGATCATAGCTCACTGTTACTCCAACTCTTGGGCACATGCAATCCTCCTGCCTCAGCCTCCCAAGTAGCTGGGATTACAGGTGAAAGCCACCATACCCAGTGAATACTACATTTTCCATCCACGTTTGGTTGAAAAAATCTGGATATATGTGTACTCGTGCAGTTCAAACTCGTGTTGTTCAAGAGTCAACTATACTGCAAAGTGGAGGATGAATTAGAAGCATCTGGGCAGAACTGCAGGCATCAGGGAATCCAGTTAGGATGCTGTTCCAATGGTGTAGGTGTGAGATGATGATGAAGTGGCAATGGGCTTAGTGAGAAGTGGGTGGATTTGAGAAGTAATTTAGGACTAGAAATGACAGAGCCTGGTGGTTGAGTGGATGTCAGTGATAGGACTGAAAGAAATAGGAGGGAAAGACAGGAGTTGGGTATGATATCCGGGTTTCTGAAATTTACTCTAAACCAACGAAAGAATAAACACTGAAAGTGCCCTATATATTAGACCATCACAGAACTGTTCTCAAAGATATTTCTGACAATCGTTTCAGAATTCAGGAACCTCTTTCCTTAGCAATCTTAGCTGCCAGACTCTCAGAAAAGGAGCCAGGCGTCCCCAAATTTGAACATAAATCCTTATGTGTGGGTTTGTTCATGTATCTATATGGGTGGAGGGGTGTGTGTGCACACATCCAGGCATGCGTACACATGCCTGGGACCACTTCCACCAAAGAAAATATTTGGAGAAAGTAATCCTTTTCAGCAGCCTGTCTGACACTCCTAGACAAAGGCAGCTGGTTGTTCTTTCGTCTTCAGGCTAGGTCGTTCTGGATTTGAACCAAAGCAAAGTAATTTGCTCTTTAGCCAATATTTTATAGATGGGTTCATTTCTGCTTAACCTAGAGTAAAAATAAACTACCAAAAGGAAAAGAAGAATCTATCTATTTATCTAACTATCTAATGTATATCTGGCAAACAAAGGGCAAGGGAGTAAAACAACACTCAAGCTTCCCATCCCTTTTTCCATCTGTCTGCCTAAACTGCACATCACCCATGTCCCACCTCCACTTACTGTTAGATGTGTGCATATGTGTGTGTGTGTGCGTGTGTGTCCTTAATACCACAAATAGTTCTTTTTGACTGTCAGCTGTGTATTTCTCCAGAGCTTCAACAAAACCATAGTGTGAGCTTTATTTTATTCAAATCCCAATGAATTGGTGTACCTTCTGTACCACCAAGAAGGGAAAAATGAGGAAAACTTTTTGAAAGGCAAAGGTCTGAGTTTTGTGTGTATGTGTATATATGGCTTTTTTTTCCTTTCCATGGCTGTAGGAGATGAGGTAAGAGCTTAATATGCACCAAAATTTATATTATTGTTAACCAAGGAGAAATGGCTCACAGGAAACAAGATTTAAGAAGTAGAATAGATTGGCTAACACACAGCTCAAAGCAATTGATTACCCTCGTCCAAGCTGGGCACCAAGAAGAGACCACCTTCCAGCCCACATGTTGTATCTGAGCAGTTCATCTGATTTTTACATCTTTGATATGAGGAAGGCATCAATCACTAGCTGAACATCTTTTAGAGCAAGGTCAAACATGCATCATAGCCCAGCTGAACTTGTACCAAATGACTGACTTCCCCAAGGGCCAATTGAGAGTTTCCAATCGAGCTGACACTATTGTGAGCTTAGAACACAAACAAACCAACTCCTACTCCAACAAGCCTTCTCTGAGAATACCAGCCATCACAGATGGCGGCTTCTTATGCACACGGAGACACACACACACACTCATAAATGCTATCTAGATTGGATTTGAGTCTACAGATTCAGAGCCTCCCCAAAACCAAGCGAAGATCCTGAGATTCCATGAGATAACTGGCATTTTTTATGAATGGATAAAAACATAGGATGATCCAAAATAGATGCGTGAACAATAGAAGGATTCTTTATAAAGTTACCCAAGGAGAAACATAAACTCCATATTTCTGCAGCAGTATGTACTTAAAAGGATTTATTTAACTAAGATAATGTCCAGGCTATAGTATTTTGTATACTGTTATAGTGGCTTTAACTCAAAAGAAACAGATCTTGACCATAAATCTTTCCCTAGCGCTCGGCAAAACTCCCCAGGAATCAGGCAAGCGCTCTTTAGCAGGATGGTCTACTTAGCATTATCCTATGCTGCACCTCCCAGGCCCCACCTCCCTGCACACTCTCAGATGTACAGGTAGGAGGGAAGGAGGAGCTTGCTGTTATTTTCATATAATCTGCATCTGAATAATATCTAGAACATTGGACTTTTTTCCCTCTCCACTGATAATTATCACTGTCCCAGATCTTCCCCTGTGAGAAACATCCTGAAGAGTCAGAGTAGTTGTTGGGCAGGGTGGAGTAAGTGGGGAAGGAGAGAAACAAGGGCCCTAGAAATCTGAGTAGAAAGTCCAATAGGTCCAACTGGTGAGACTAGAAATGAACATATTTTGATATTATTTCCTACAAATGTCTATTTCCTTAAAAAATATAATCTGAGTCCCCTTTTGCTTATTAGACAACTGGCCCAGGAATAGTCTGGATTCACCAACACTTGTATTTCCAAGAAGTGTTGGAGGGATGACTAGTAAAGCAATGAATCTATTCTACCTTTGGTTTCATCTGTAGTAAGAGTGACCATAATTCTGACTCTTACCTTATTTTTCCCAAGGGTGTGATGAAATTAAGATAACTTGATAAAATTCACCAAGTATTTTAGAACTATGTGCCACAGAACACCAGATAACAATCAGAAAACACAGGTTATATTTCTCTAATATGATTATTTGCCTATGAAAAATGAGAACTTCCGTGGTTTGTAAACAATCTTTGAGCCAGCACGGAAAAGTTTTCTGAAATAGTGACTGCTCTCCTCCTGCTGACACTACTAGCAAAGAGATGGGACAAGGGAAGACTGTGGCCCCAGAATGGAAGAAGAGGGAAAGAAATGGGCTTAAGCAGTTTTTTCAGGTAGTGCCTGCTTCTCGTCAAAATAAACTGTCAAAAAGGAAAAGAAGAACAAAATCTTTATGATAACTATGGGGAGGTGGCCCTTAAAGCCAAGTTCAAGGAACACACCTTCCTTCTCTCTTCCTCTTTCTTCCATACACTCCCAGATCAATCTTTTTTAAGACCATATGCAACTTAAGCCCAATACCCACACATACACCTGTTATACACCTGTGCACACATAGAGGTATCTAGGCAGTTAGAGGTGCATTCAGAAACAGGCCCATATCGATACTCAGAAGACAATATGGAATACATAAGTGAACAGAATAACACAGAGGCTGGGTAGAATGGGTTGAGTAGATATAGTTGGGGGTAATGGTGAATAATACCACGTCTCTCATATACTACCAAGTTCAGAACCAATTGATAGACACAGGAAGGAGATAAACGGAGATTAAAAATATCCATTTATTACTGTTAAAAGCTGTATTAAGGCCGGGCGCGGTGGCTCACGCCTGTAATCCTAGCATTCTGGGAGGCCGAGTTGGGCGGATTGCTCAAAAGTCAGGAGTTCGAAACCATCCTGAGCAAGAGTGAGACCCCATCTCTACTAAAAAAATACAAAGAAATTAATTGGCCAACTAAAATCTATAGAAAAAATTAGCCGGGCATGGTGGCGCATGCCTGTAGTCCCAGCTACTCGGGAGGCTGAGGCAGAAGGATCGCCTGAGCCCAGGAGTTTGAGGTTGCTGTGAGCTAAGCTGATGCCATGGTACCCTAGCACGGGCAATAGAGTTGAGA
>CAUYMX010013865.1:0-16959 GCA_963573855.1 Lepilemur septentrionalis | reverse complement strand
TACTATCTAATTGATTACTCCTGTAATCTCCAGTAGCCTAAGAGAATGTTCCCCAGTGTTAGCTCCTTATGAAAATTTAAAAAATAATCCTGTTTTAGGCTATACATGGAGACTTTATTGGTCTTCCTAATAGGATGTCATCTGATGTTTTGAAACATAGGCCCTCACGAATGTTAGATTTTTAGGTTTTCATTATTTTTAAGTGACTTTTTCGTGTCTCCTGAAAGACATGAAAAAAAAAAAAGCCTCACCAAAAAATCCAGCAGTTGCTAAATAGATATTTATATGCTAGAGACATTCATCTTTTAGCATTAAGGCCTTTTTATTATTTTCAACTGTCTGATTTTATAGCTGAGTTATGATATGTGACCAAATACATTGCATGAGTGTTTACTTTTTTTTTGGCCACATAGAAGTACCTAAAGAGATGGAATGTGAGACACCTAGAGAACAAGGCCCTCAAAGGGCCTATGAACTTGAGAAGGCCAGGAGCAGCAGGATCGCTTCATCTTAATGCTTAGCTTTGCCAGTGGGGGGCAGAGAGCCACTGAGCTCACTGAGTTTTTAAAATGTGTGTGTGTACACAGAGGGGTTGTCCTCCTGTTATCTGTAGAAGGACCTAGGGAGAACTGTAGCAGGAAACTTCACCACCTTTGAGATTAGTTGTAGATCTCACTAAAAGTTGTCATAGATAGCCCTACAGAGAAGTGCTGTTTTGCTCTATAGACCTGAAAGGTCCTATGCAATTCTGTTATATATTTTTTTAATTCTCTCTTCTCAGTTCTTTTAATTTTGTGTATTTCATGAATTTTCTAGTTTAAGATGTTAATTGAGGTGTTCTACATTGTAGTTTGTTTTGGCTTCTCTGGGGGTATTAATTTTTGTGAGAGTAGAATCTTTTTTATGTTTCATTCCTTATGGTCCTGGTAGGTAGTATACTGTGGACAGGTCATTACCTACGTGTTAAATTGCAAAATGTTCCTAGTTAGGAGAACTGTGATTTTTTTTTAAGCAGTTATTTATATATATATATACATACACACACACACACACACACACACATATATTTTTTTGAGACAGAGTCTTGCTCTGTTGCCTGGGCTAGAGTGCTGTGGCATCAGCCTATCTCACAGCAACTTCAAACTCCTGGGCTCAAGCGATCCTCCTGCCTCAGCTTCCCGAGTAGCTGGGACTACAGGCATGTGCCACCATGCCCGGCTAATTTTTTCTATATATTTTTAATTGTCCAATTCATTTCTTTCTATTTTTAGTAGAGACAAGGTCTCACTCTTGCTCAGGCTGGTTTCGAACTCCTGACCTTGAGCAATCCGTCCGCCTCGGCCTCCCAGAGTGCTAGGATTACAGGCGTGAGCCACCGCGCCCGGCATATAGTAAACTATTTTGAAAAATAATTTTTAGCACCTTAGCATTTTATAGGCGATAATAGAAATATAAATGCATAGAAAAGCACTGGAGAATTTTTTTATCAGCATTTAAAGTAAGCATATGTGTTTTATTTAATAATAAATTCAAGATATATGGAAATTTCCTGGGATTAAAAGACGTATTGGAAAATCATCTTCCTTTAAGGGAAAGTAAATTGAGTTGTTTTGTTTTTTTTTTTACCAAAGAGAATCATTTATAATAAATTGAGTATCGATCAAGGTTTATTTACTGAAAATCACCTCCTTCAAATTTTTTTCTTTAAATATATTTTAGTTTTATTATATTTTATAAATGTTCACTGAATCCCAATGTTTTATAGATTCAAGAACATGGAGCATCTTACATTCGAGGCTGTGCCTTTCACTATAGCTTCTCCCCAGCAATTGGTGTGTTTGGGACAGATGGATTGGACATAGATGATAACATCATTTACTTTACAGTGGGGGAAGGTAATATAATAGTATTCTGGTCCAAATAACATGTCCTTCTCAGGCAATCTTATCTGTAAACTCTAGGACCATGCTGTCCAATTGATCTTTCTGTGAGGATGGAAATGGTTTATGTCTGTGCTGTCTAATACAATAATTACTAAGCCACATGTGGCTACTGAGCTTAAATTGTGGCTAGTGTGACTGAGGAATTGAATTTTTAATTTTAATTGTATTTAATTTACATCTAAATAGCCAGAGGTAGCTATCTATGGCTATCATATTGGACACTATATCCCTAGAACATGGAAGAATTATTACCAGACCATGTTCTTAAGTCAGTTATCTAATCACTATTTAAGTTATTATGACTTTAAAAATACTCCTCACATAACAATCACAAAGATTAGCTTAAATGTGATTTTATTAAAAATTATATACAATTTTAGGTATGTTTCATGTCTTTTATATCAGTGTAAAGTGTAATACAAACTTATTTAATGTGTATAAAAGCGATAGGTAGGTGTGTTTGTTGAAAGCTGAGGGAGACCCTATGATCCCACATATTTAACAAGCACCCCAGAAGATCCTAATTCAGGTGGTCTATTAAAGAGACAGAGTTCACTGTCAAAGAGCTCAGAGGACTCACTTTAAATTCTAAGAGGATCATTTGTTAAGCTCAACTAGAAAAATGATTTTATGGAAAAAATGAAACCCATCACCCATAATATTCATTACAAATTGACATGTATTTGGGGGCATTTTCTTTATTTATTTTTATTTTTACAGGCATGAGAATATGGGGGGATGCCAACCGGGTCCGAGGAAATTTGGTTGCACTTTCAGTTTGGCCAGGAACCTATCAGAACAAAAAAGATTTAAGTTCGACTCTTTGGCATGCAGCAATTGAGGTTGTGAGAACACATTTATAATTATGCAAAATTATAATTTATAATCATTCTTTCTGTAGAAATTGCAAATGTCAAAATATTATTGAAAGCTATTTCTTCCTTGGATAGATATTGCTGAAATTTTTTTTTTTTAAAAAAGAGCTAAATAAAGGAATGAATGAAGTTTTACAAAGATGTGAGCTCCAGCAGTAATTGCTTTTTGTTTTGTTTTTTTTTCTTTCTGTTGCCATGTAATCGTTCTCTTATTTCCTTTTTTCTCTAACATTATTTATCACTTTCAAGTTCTGGTTCAGGGTCTCTGCTGCTAATCGACTGAGTGCTTTGCACATGTTACTACCTAACTCTGGAATCAGTCTCCACCCTCATGGAAAATTAGAATGATAGATGAATTTCTAAATCCCTTTCGCATCTAAAATTGTTACGATTCTGCGTGCAAGCTTATTTACACTTGTCACATATTGCTAATTGGAGCCTTCTTGTTTCCCATGAAGTTTCTTCAATTACTATGGTTGTTTAGACGTAAAGTGCAGTTACAGGCAAGAAAACAGAAAGTACAGAGGAAAGACTTGGAGAAGAAAATAGTCAGCTTCCTTTTGTTTTTATTTACCTATACCGTAGGATCAAAAATGTGGCTCTCTTTGAAAGATGGGATAAGGATTGAGCTTTTGTGTAACTATTAATTATTATTTTAGGATTAAATATGAAAGCTGAAATTTAGTATACATTGATGAGGTAAAAATGTTCTCTCATCATATATTTATAGATATTAAAGTGTAATCAAATGTCAATTCCAAATCTTTAAAGTTATGTATAGCTTTTGAAAGAAAAACGTAGTTAATTTACATTTATGAATTCTATTTGACTGTATTTTTATCATAATTTTTTAAAATAAAGGTGTTTAATATGATGGAGACTTTTGATCATTTTGCTGACACCACGGGCAAGAACTAAACTTATGCTCTATGCTTCCATTTTTTACCACTTTGACTTGGCTCATAAAATAAAATTATTTAGTAATTATCTAACACCCTGATCTTGTTTGTGATTATGGCAAATTTTATTTAAACAAGTGAATGTTTCCATTGAATCTCACGGTCTACTCTAATTGCCTTAGCTGTCTTTTTCATACCAAATCAATCAAATTGGTAACAAAAAATAAGAAGAGTGATAAAATCCTTGTAACCTTGCTGTAATGCTGGAATTTGGTCTGTGGCTTGTACATTTTTGAACCACACCCAGTGGATTTTGTGACAAATTAAAAGCAATCTCCTTAATGCAGTTTTCTAATGAAGTCTAGGGTATAGTAACTAGTGATAGTTTTACACCAAGAGTGTGATGGCATTTCAATAGTTCATTCATAATATAAGTTTGAATGGGTGAATAATTAAATGAAATTACATTTTTCCTCCTGAGAGTGTAGTAATAATTAAAGGTTTTCACAAGTATGTTGTTGTATACTTGCTCTCAATGTGTAATTTTGCAATGGCCTAACCCAAACTATTTTCTTTAACACTCTACTAGGTCAATAGAGGAAGCAATACAGTCCTACAGAATAACGTAGTTGCTGGATTTGGAAGAGCAGGATACCGCATTGATGGTGAACCTTGCTCAAGTAAGTCTTTTAGCACAGAATTAGTAAAATTAGGAAATACCTTGTTCAAATGTGTTAGAAATAAATAATTGTCGGTTCAATATGTGATATCTCTTTCTTCTGGACACTGAAAGAACTCAACAAGGTACATCATTTCAAGAAAACATTGGGTCTTAAAAAATGGATAGAATTTTAAGGAAAACTTTGTTTTTCCAGATTATGACCCCAAAACTCCAGTAGCAACTTCAGTTCTTGATTTGGTTGGTACTGGAACAGTGAGTATCTCGTTCCACTACCACTTTTACAAAAAGAATATTTCTTATCATAAAGATGCATGCTGATAGGGATATGCCACTATTTTGTACTTCTGCTTTAATAGAATAAATTCTCACTATTCGTATGTTAAAATCTCCATGCATAGAAAAAGTCAAAGTACAGTTCTGAAACACATTTCCCTCTATTAGACTAGTAAAAACTAAAAGCTAACTGAACATCTACTCTTTGGGCAAGGCTGTAGGGAAACAGGAACATCTACACGCTGCTGACTTAAAGACAAAACGATGTAACCTCTGCATAGGAGAATCTGACAGTGTCCGCCAGAATCACAAGTGCATCTTTGACTCAGCACTTCCACCTTTAGTAATGTAGCTAACAGTTGCTTTCACACACTTAAAAAATTATTTGTGAACAAAGTTA
The DNA here is from genome assembly GCA_963573855.1 of Lepilemur septentrionalis. NCBI lineage: Eukaryota > Metazoa > Chordata > Mammalia > Primates > Lepilemuridae > Lepilemur > Lepilemur septentrionalis. Next base: position 11,887 of record CAUYMX010013865.1, on the reverse strand, counting down.
TTTATCACAGAATTGTCTGTACTAGCAGAAAACTGAAAGCCTCTCAATGTCGCATGTTAGACTGGTTGTATAAAGCCAAATGTCGGAACACCAGGCTCCCCTAGAAAAGAAGGCGAGCTCTGTGTATGGAGCTCTATGTATGTATCCCGGAGAAATCTCCAGGATATTCTTAAGTGATAAAGGGAGGGTGCAAAATAGTATATGTAATGCTGTTTTGTGTATAATATGTTTTGTGGAAGAAAGGGAAGAAAACAAAAAGTCATAGAAGGTGAGTGGGAATAAGAGACTTGGTACTTATAATTGTATGATTTTTTTATAACCTCTTGATTTTCAACCATGTAAAGGAATTACTGACAGATCAAAAAAGTAAAACAAATAATAAGACTGCAGATTTTACCCCTTGAAAGCTTAAAGAAAGTCAAAGGAAATGGGACTTTCTTTGAAAAATGTATGTTCCTTCTAGAGTTGATTTTTTTAAATCTCACTGTAGTTATTTTTTAACAGCTTTATTTAGTATAATTTATATACCATAAAATTCTCCTCCTTTTTAATGTACCAGTCAGGAACTTTAGTAATTTTTAAGATTCTTTGAATCCATATTTTTTCTTTCAATTCAAAAATTATTGGATTTATGCTAATTTTATTCTTGTGCAAAATATGTGTTGAAGAAATAAAAACAACCTTGTCAACAGATTGAACTGATTCCTTAATATATGCTCTTATTAAATATTTTAGTTCCCAATAGCTTAAAGTAGCTTTTTTGTGACTAAAAATTTTAAAATACATAGTTTCTTTACAATTTCTATGAAGTTGTTCTTATGGGTTTTAAAAATCAAAATATGATCTTTGAATATGAATGTTTACTAGTATGTATATATATGGCATGTGATGCATTTTTACCTATGTTGATATTCCTAAATAATTGAGTGTTTATAAGGAGGTTTTGCATTTATAGCAATGGAAATATGAAACATCACAGAAGAATGAAGGACTTAAGTTCCTGTAATTGTGCATCAATTTATCCAATCCATCTCCCACATGAGACTCTGGGATGCTGGGGAAAGGACTGTGCCGTATTCTGGGTCCAGGGGTGAAGCCATATTTGTCCATGGGGTTAGTCTGTGTGGGTTCCAGAGACAGAAATGTAAACATCTTCTTGTGGAGGAACAAAATCAAAACCAGGCAGACCATAAGTAAAATGTAAAACCCAAAGGACTAGGAAGAAGGGACAATCAACACAAGGTAGAAGAAATCAGATAAGATTTCTTAGACAAGAGTGCTGCTGGTACAAAGTACAATTTAGGAGGTGAGGCTGTTCTTTATAGGCAATCTTCCAATTTATGCACTTGGGGAGGGAGGTATTAAGTTTATTTAACTGATTTGGACATAAGTAAAATTTCCATTAAAATCTACTTTAATTATGCTATGTATTAATGAGTGTAGTTTCCATTTATTGGGGGCATTTGCAAGGCACTTTACATGGGCTATTTCATTTCATTCTGAAACAATCCTGAATTAGGCATTAAAACTTTTTATGTATGACGAAATTGAGGTTCTAAAAGGTTAAATAACTGCCCCAAGATCATGCATACATCAATTCAAACAATCTTTAAAGAGCACCTATTTCTGTACAACCTTCCAGGCTCCAGGAATATGATGGCAAATGAGCTAGACACAGTGTCTTCTCTCATGAAGCACATATCCTAGTAGGGGAAGAGAGGTGGATAATTCACAGATAATAACAAAATATCAAGTGAAAGAAATTTTAACTGCAATGTAAAGTGTCTGAAGCACTACTTTGAATCGGGGAGTCCGGGAAGGCCTTTTAATGAAGTGACGGCTTAACTTGAAAATGGGGTGACAAGAAGGAGCCAGCAACAGAGATGTGCCGGGGAAGGAAGCATTTCACAGACAGCAAGTTATAAAATAATGTGACGGACATCTGCACTAGAATGTTTGTAGCAGCACAATTCACAATTGCAAAGATGTGGAAACAACCCAAGTGTCCATCAATACATCAGTGGATTAGTAAAATGTGATATATGTATACAATGGAATACTACTCAACTACAGAAAACAATGGTGAACTAGCACCTCTTATATTAGCCTGATAGAGCTTGAGCCCATCGTTTGAAGTGAGGTATCACAAGAATGGAAAAACAAACACTACATGTACTTGCCACAAATTGGTACTAACTGATCAACACTAAGGTGCTCACGTGGAAGTAATATTCACTGGGTGCCAGTCAGGTGGGAAGGGGGTGGTGGGGGTGGGTAAACTCACAACTAATGGATGTGGTAGGGGAAGGGCACACTTGTAGCCCTGGCTTGGGTGAGGCGAAGGCATTATAAATAACCAAAATGTTTGTACCCTCGTAATATTCTGAAATAAAAAGGTGATTTAAAAGAGATTTGGACAAAAAATAAAATAATTTAAAACACAAAATAAAGTTTTTGTCTTCATTTAAAAATTCATTTCAAATTAAAATATAAATGTAGTACAATAATAAGCACAAGACATCTACTCACATAAGACATCTTAACTTGAAATTATGAGAACTAAATTTCTACTTATTTCTTTTTTAGTCACACTGTTTATAGATGAGTAAATATATGCTATAAATATATATGTTCATACTAAATATATATTCACATAAAATCATTTCAGCTAATCACAAAGCGTATCTTTCTCAGAAACATACAGTAAAATATAAACTACTCAAGTTACCAAAACCAGCTTTTTTTCTTTTAAAAGAAATGGCCGTGTTCCTCTTGAAAAGGCACACGGTTTATGATTGTGGGGAACTAAGAATTTATGAGTTCATAAATATCTAATAGAGGAAACTTGTAAAAAAGCATATTTGTTACACGTCACAACAATTTTTTCTCAAATTTAGTTCCGTTTTCTTTTTCTCGAAAAGGCCCAAGTCAATTAAAAAAAATCCCGTTTAGAACCCTATTCTCCTCCCCACAACCCCCCAAAAGCAAAAAACAAAAAACAATTTTGTTCATATGATATTTCCCTTGAGGTCTTAATCGGTTTAGTCTGTTGGATTTCCTTTTTGGGTGACATTATCAGAAGAAATTACCCTGTATCACTACCAGTGGTCAATGAAGTTTGACAGGCTCTCCTCGCTGGTCTGCATCTGAGTGGAGGTTGCAAGCAATTCCCTGAGACAGGAAGGTGTTGTCTAGACATGACCCTCTGAAGTTTCTTTTACTTCCATCTTCAGCTCACTGAAATTTTGTTTTTGAGGGTCATCAACCTTAAACACTCAGAGCCTGTGGATAATGTTGCTTTAGTTATTATAACTATTTACTGTACTACTCTGTACCAGAAGAAATATCAGGCTTGCTATGCAGTTTGCCTGGAATTCATTCAGTGTCAGCCTTGAGTGGCCTTAACCCAGGCAGTGATTTCAGGCCATGGAGAAAGACAGGGAGAAGCTGGGAAGAGGACTTTGCAAATTGGGAAGGGCCATGTTAAGGAAGTTTATCTCAGTCATGGAATAGTAATTTTCTGTTTTGTTTTTCTGAGGAATAGAAAATTCATTGCAAATTTGCAATTTAAATGAATAATAATCAATAGTGACAGAAAAGAATGGTGCTCCAGTCATTTTCTTAACTAATTTTAAAAGTTCATATTGTTTTCATTTTATTCTTTTTACATTACTCTCATAAATCAATGTAGTTAAATTCTCTTGCTACTACTACACTGGGCAAAATTTCAAAAGAGTAAAACTTTGTCCCTTCAAGACAATGCTCATCACCCCACTTATGTATCCCACTCTCTCCAATGAATATAATAGATCATGGTTGAGGGTTGATATTTCTGTGTTTAGGGTAGTCCTTGGCTCGTTCATCTTTACTACAACATTTAAAAAATGATAATCTTAATAAACCCTGAAACTCCTTCAGACTTTTACCTAAGAGAAAAAACCAAACGACTTCCAGGAGTCAGTCTCACAGCCAAATAGTACTCTTTTGGGGGTAGGGAAAGGAGTAGGGGGTGGGAGTTGTATAGTATTGCTAGATTATTTTTCTTTTACTAATAAAAGGATAAACTTTAGTATTTTATTTTACATACTGCCTTCCTCCTTTTTAATATCAGAAACTCCTTTGCATGTGCTCCTCTTGCTGTAAGAAAAAAGTTTATTCACTTCAAATTCACATCTGCTTTGGCTGAGCTGAACTTTCAGGGAAAGTGTGGAAGTGGTCAGTTTGCCAAAACCTCTGTCAAAGTCTTAATTCCCAGAGAGAAATTTACTAATAAAGCAGACAACATGGTGGAAATAGGGTTCTTAGAAAGCCCTAAGAAATGCACTTATATTTTTCAAGTAGTGCTGTAGGTCTCTTATTACCACATAAGTAAATTGAGCTCTAAGATTTAGGAGGTTAATATTTTGGATTAATTTGTATATCAAAGGAGAAGTGAAAATGGAAGTGAAGGTGCAGTATAAATATTGGCCTGCCAGAGAGGCCGTTTTCAGGAATAACGTTTTCTTATCTTATGGGCATTTTCTTATCTTATGGAGTGCTCTACTGTTTAAAAAGAAAGTTTACCTATATATAGCCTCACTTTGATTTTGATACTAAAAGTAATCTTCTTAAATAGCCAATACCAAATTTCCATTTTTCAAGTTATAGAAAAATTAAGGTTTATGTTTAGCAACATGCTGAAATGTGCATAATTAGTAAGGAGAAAAAAATTAAAAACCAGGTCTTTGATTACCAGATCTTGCCACTCTACCAAAATTTAATGGGGATACCTCGGTAGGAAGGGAATTGTGGAGAAATTTGGCTCCTTGAAATTTGCTGAAGCTCAAATCTATGTAAGCATCAGTAAGCTTGATAATGAATCAAATCTACAAAGTGCAGGGCAAATGTACATTGTTTTAAACACTCACAAATTGATTTATAACTCTTTTACATTCTTTTACAAAGCATTTTACAGATGTTCAGTTTTAATTTGATAGATTCTATACATTTTCTACTTGTATACATAACCACTCAATATGTCATAAATGTTCCTCCCAAATAATACTACATATATTTAGGAGGTGGTTTTCCAACTATTTTTCAAAATGAGATATATAGCATGTGGGATAAAGTAAGATTTAAAAAATCTAATATTTACAGTTGAAGATTAAGAACAGTAGATTCTTAAGACTCCTACAAGGTGAAAAATTAAGCATTATAAATATTGGGCAGGGTTACTAATTTTCTTTATGATTCCAATGAGTTGGTTTGTTTTTATTGTGTACTTTGCTATGGAACTGAATTTTCTATTTCTCTTTGTTTTTTAATTCATTAGGTACTAGAAAAATTATTATACATATACTCTTAAAAACCCATCAATAAACCCAAATAATGATGTTTTAAAAAGTAGAACTTTATTATTTTTTGATTAGAACATCATATACCAATACTGTATAGTCATAAATATTTAAAACTAAAAGTAACAAAACTTAAAAACTTTGAAAAAGAGGATATAGTCAGACATTTTAATGATGAGAGTATGTAATTTTTCTTTGAGGAGTCTGGTTTCTAATATTTCAATAAAAATTATCATACATAAGTTTTGTAACAATTTTTTTAAATTAAAAAAAGTACTAGGAAGATAATTTAACAGCAGAGACTTTATCATGACATCATTTGTTTAATAACTTTTTTTCCAGCCACTATTATAATATTTTCTGGCCCTTGGCAACTTATTTTCTATTTTCTGATTTTGAAACTTAATGGGGCTCTTCATTCGTGCTTTGTCATTTAGCAGAACCTGAGGATTTCCATTAAAAAAAAATCTCCCTGTGATTCTGAATCACTCTGGTCATTTTATTGGGCCTCAAGTGTTCTGAGCCTGGAGGAAATACTCTGTGTAAAACCTGCAGCTTCATCTGGTAGTGATTTGTCATTTACCATGTTTTGGGCTTGCAGCCAGGTCAGCTGTTGCCAAGAGAAGGCAGACAGGGGAATAAAATTATTATCAAGAAAAGACTTGGAAATGTACTGAATGAAGCAAACTGAGACAAACTCAAACAAAATCTAGGGTACAATGGACTCCCAGAAATAACTTAAAGGGGGTTAGAAAAAGAAGGGTGCTCAATCCCTCTAGGCTAGGTTTTTGTATTTTTCTGCCCTTGACATATCAAGTATTAGTCTTTAAGTCTGTGTAATTAATTGGACAACTAGGAATAGATTTCCTCTAACGCTTTAGTCAAACTGATTCTATGACCTGAAAATTCACTTGTATTATTGCTCCTTCACCACTGTTTTAGAAGTTTTAAATGTAATTTATAGTAGGTTTCTCTCTTGAACTCACTATTACTCAGGCTCAGTCAATAAAATATGGAAATCTGTAGTGTAAGAAATTTAAGAAAAAGACAGCATTTAAATCCAATAAGAAACTATTATGGGCTGAGAATTTCAAGTGTCCTTGAGGTCAACTATATTTAAGAGTCCTATAATTTTAAGAGATTATGAATAAAGATAAAAGGATAGTGAATAGATACATCCCTGCAATATGCAGCTTAAAAATACTTATAACAGACTTGAAATTAAGATTCAAAAGTCTTTAGGCCTGAAAAAATCCTTTAAGAGTTTACCAAACTTCATTAGATCTTTTGGTACTTTTTAATTTAGGCATTTGTAATCATCACTAATATTTATTAAGTACTCTAAGTTGACCTTACTTACTAAAATTCTGAAGATAGAACTTACACATTCATTTGATAAATTTTAATTAAATGTTTTTGTCTTATGGAAGCTGTTGTTATAAAAAAAAAAAAAAGACTATATTGATGATGACCAAGAGATAGCAGACACTTCAATAACTTGTCTATAAATTATTTGAAATGTAAACAACTTCTAATGATAATGAAACAATTTACATATACTTCAGAAATCAATGATTTAGATTAGCAGATTGATTCATACATCTAAAATCAATGGTAGTTTGTATCACATTGGTTATTTTTTGAGAGAATCATTTATGTAGATCTCAGTAAGAGGACATTGTATATTGTAAGTGGAAAGGGCACTGATTTGACATCAGACAGATCTGAACTGGAATCTAAACTCTACCACTTACAACCTGGATGACCTTGGGTGATTCATTAAACGGTTTCTTTATATACAAAGGGGAGAGAGGGTTTGTACTAATATTTTTGTCATAGAATTCTATTGATAATGTAGTTATAGTCCTTACAATGGTAAGTGATACATGTAGGAGTTCAATACCTCCTCACCATTGTTATTATAATATTATTTCTAATGGTCACTTTAAGCCTTTTAATTCTTAATATTTTATAATAAAAAAGTAGTAAGTCTTTATGCTTCATTTATGATGTGAAGTTCTAGGATTGTTTACTGATCATGCTACATTGACTTCAATCATCCTGAGATAAGTTGGTGTGTGGTTTGAGGTAAATGAACAGACTTGAAGCTGGAAGTTGGTGTACTCAAGTTTACCATGCCGACTTTCTGGGATACTATCCAAATGAAGCCAAATTTATAGCTCAGTACTGCAGCTTCTGGACCACAGGAGAGGTAAGTGTTAATGGCCTACTGTTAGGAAAGAAAAGGTAAAAAGTGCAGCTCAAGCATACATATGCTGTTCCAAGGGTTGGCACTATAAGTTATTGCAATGGCTACAACTCATAAGGCCAGCATGTTTTGTATTGCCAGGGCCATCTGTCATGGGTCAGTTAGTCCTAGTAGTTAAGAAAGAAAAATTGTTGCTAAGTTTGGTTGTTATATTAATAATTTTTATATCAACAAAATTTTTCACAAAACTATTTGGTGCCAATCTTTTAAGAGTCATCTCGGATCTTTCTGATTATTAACTTTTTATGTTTATTAAAGTCAAGCATTTCTCTTCTATTGTTTTGCATTCCACATGGTACCTAAGATAGGGTCTTGAATGTAGTAAGTGTGTAAATAAAACTTAATTGATTTAAAAATTCTTATTTTCCATGACTATTTATTCATGAGTTTTTTCTTAGAGAAATATAGCAATGTGAATTATTCCAAAGCTTTCCTACCCTAACCACTGTGCTTGTGACCATCCATATTGCAGACAAAACAAAGCGTGCAGAATAGTGATTTTATTGAAGCCTTCTGTCCCTAGAATTGATTAAAATGGGCATCATGTGCATCTATTAAACAAGAATTTGGTATAAGAACTACAGTTAAGCAGTATGCATTAACCTAAAGAACTCTGTGTTCCCATATAAGACAGTAGAGATCAGAGACTTATTTCCCTCAAAACTAGGTCCAGCAGTGACAATGACTGTCTTCTAAGATACTGACTTTATTGCCCTCAAATTTTTAAAATTATTGTTTTATTGAAGTAATAGAAATATATTTTCATTTTAGAATATTTGGAATATATAGACATTATATGTGGTAATTTGTTATAAAATGGATTGCAATAAAGCATGTCTACCAGAATTCCAGTCTTTGGGTAGGCCTCTCTCACGATGAATCTGGGCTGGCCCTCTGATTTTCCTTCTGATAGAATGTGGTGAAAGTGGAGTTGTGCAAGTTCTGGGCCTAGGCCTTAAGAAGCTTGCTGCATTTTCTTTGTCTTGAGACACTATTTAAAGAAACCCGAGATAATTTATTTGAGGATGAGAGGTCTTGTGGAAAGATAGGCCCTCTTGCTAAAAGACTACAAGGAGAGACTCAGCCAAATCCCAGCCATTCCCTCTAGATTAGTCTAGGAACTTGACACGTGGATGAAACCATCTTGTATTCAGTCAAGTTGCAAGCTGACTTCAAATGCACAAGTGAGCCTAGTTAATACCACATGGAGCAGAGATAAATTGCCCAACTGGACCCAGTCCATATTGCAGATATGTAGCAAATGGTTGTGTTATTTTAAGCACTAAATTTGGGGATGGTTTGTTATATGGCAATAATTATTATACTATATATAAGAAAATTCTATGTAATCCCATGACTTAGACTTAAATTAACATTTTAGAATAATTCATATTATATAGAGAGTTTGTTACTTGCTTTTTTCATTAAATACTGTAACATGAATATTTTCTGTGTAATTGATCTTCAAAAATATTTAGATTTTCTAAGAAAAAAAGGCAAAAAAATCAACAACCAAAACAATAACACCGTAGAATAGACTTTAAAAAGTGAGCAATATCTGTTTCTCTCTATATTAATGATAGTGTACATATGTGTAGGCTTGGGACTATGCTGTGTATTACTTATCTATTGCTATGAAACAGATCACACCAAAAGTTACTGATTTAAAACAACAAGAACATTTATTATCTTTCATAGTTTCCCTTGGACAAGAATTTGAGAGGTACTTGGTGGTTCTGGCGGGCTCTGTCATGAGGTTGTAGTCAAGATATTTGCTGGGCTGTAGTCATCTGAAGGCTTTACTGTGGCTGGCATATTTACTTATCACTTGGCTTACTCAAGAGACTGGCAAGTTAGTCCTTGCCTATCATGATGTTGGTGGGAGGTGTTAGTTCCTCCCACCCTAGGCTGCTCCAGAGGGCTGGGTAAGTGGTCTTATAACATGGTGGCTGGTTTCTCCCAGAGCAACTGATCGAAGAACCCAAGGTGGAAACCACAATGTCTTTATGATCTACCTTCAGAAATTACAAATTGTCACTTCTGCAATTTCATGTTGATCACCTAGGTCAGCCTTATTCAGTCATATAAGTCACTTTTGCTGAAATATAAAACAATAGAAATGACCATTGTAAATAGTTGACAATAATGGAATCTGACAAGATGTTGAGCCAAAACTGCCATAGAGTGAAAATAGTTTCACTGAAGTTTAACTTTAGGATTTGAGATATGAGAATGAAGCAGCTGTGGAAAACAAGGTTTATACATTTTTTTCAGAAAAAAATTCTATTATATACTAAAAATCATAAATGGTAAAGAATAGGTTAATAAGTGAAGGAAATAGATTAAGTTGGACTTTAGTATGTTAGTGAAATGATAAAGAAAAATTATTCACCCTTGAGTTAAAAAAATTCTGTGTTGAAGATTAATTTATGCAGAAAACAGAACCTGGAAAACAATTTGAAACCACTATAATAAGTTTTAACACTAAGTTAAACACATAGTATGAACCTACACAAAATGAAGTAAAGTAAAATTAAGATATTTTCTGACATCTAGACAACATAGTCCAGATGTCAATCTGGAAAATGCAGTATTACCAAAAAGTTATCTTTCTTAGTAACTATTTTCTTTTGCTGATTTATCCACAAAACCCAAATTGATTCATGGAATCCTAGTATATTAAAACTGAAAGATACTTTGGCAGTCAGCAAGACAATCTTCCATACAACACAGTAATTCTTTCCGTAGTCTATTATTGAATATTCTTTCAGTAATACTTTCTTTGTGACAGATGTCTGTTTTTGCTTGCATATTTCTGTTGGTGGATGATTCCAGTTTCTTATATTTTCTTTTTTTTAATGTTGAGTCAAAATGTAACCTTTTATAATCCATCTATTTCTGCCTTTAGAGTAGCAAATAATTTATCTACTCTTTCATTTACATGACAATCCTTCAAATATCTACCTTCATTTTGCCTTCTCTATGTCATATATATCACATATAGTATTCACTATTACTGTCTACTTTATGACTTCATTTTGCCTCACTGTCCTAATGTAAAAGCACTCTCAAAACTTGACTAGGAAATCTTCTAAAACTGATTTATGTAAATAGCTGTACAGCTTGGTAAATTTACTAAAAATCATTTAATTGTTCACTTATAATGGAGTAATGGCATGGAATGTAAATTATACTTCAATAAATTTGTCAACAAAAAAATTTATGTCAGCAACATAGCTCTAAATTTTGTTCATAGATGAGCTTTTTCCTTTTTTTGAAAAAAAAAGGCAAGCATATCATCAGCAGACATGTGTAAGTTTAAAACATTTCCATGAGATTCCATTAAATATTAGCCTCTTTAAAAAAAAAAAACTTGACTAGGAACTATACATTGATCTGATGGAATATGAATTTAATACATCACTAGACTGTAAACTCCATGAAGGCAAGAGCTACGTATTTTTATTTAGCATTATATTCCTAGTGCCTAGCAAAGTGCCTAGCACCTTATATTTGTCGAATAAATAAATGAATGTGGTTCAACTTAGCATATGTGTCTTTTTGCTAGATCCTGGATTTGTTCCTTTCTTAAAATTTCAAGGTTACATTACCAGTGGAAAATGATACTTTGTATTTTTAAAGTTTACCCCAATACTTTAAAATATGTTATAAACAGTTAATGAACTATTCCTGTCACTGGACAATGTCTACCTTTGAATTAGCACCACCCTAATCCCCTAAAGGTATTTTTTTATTTTTTTTTTTTGAGACAGAGTCTCGCTCTGTCACTCATGCTGGGGTGACATCATAGTTCACTGCAGCCTCAAACTCCTGGTCTCACACAATCCTCCTGCATTAGCCTCCCAAAGTGCTGGGATTACAGGAACGAGCCACCATGAATAGCCCTAAAGGCATTTTTTAAAACCATGAAAAGGAAAAGCATAGTATATCTAGTGGAAAAGGAATAAGAATAATTCTGTGGACTGGAAAAAACCACAATAAGGATAGCCTCATTATTCTGATAAAAGTCAACCATGGGATATTATAATTCCTTTTGAAAAAACAAAAACAAACAAATACCTCTTTCTTCCATTTGGGCATCATTAGATTCAGATCTGGTTCAAAATGAGAACTCCTTACTGTATCATCTATACACTTTCTAGGGTTTACTAAAGCTATTTGTTTTAAGTATAGATTTAGCCTTATTAAACTTACAAGAACTGACAATCAATGTCAAAGGTAAGAGATTTACTTTATATCAAAGCTATTTATTGTAATTACT
>CAUYMX010013864.1:0-11251 GCA_963573855.1 Lepilemur septentrionalis | reverse complement strand
AACAAGGCAGAGTCTTCTAAGAGTAGCAGTGATACATTATGTCACCCATTTAAGAATAGGAACCCAATGAGAAATCACATCATGGTAAAATTTAAAGTGCCATCTTTTCGAAAAACCAGCTTCTGGTTTTGTTGATCTTCTGTATAATTCTTTTGTTCTCAATTTCATTTAGTTCTGCTTTGATCTTTGTTATTTCTTTTCTTCTATTGGGATTGGGATTGGTTTGCTCTTCTTCTTCCATTTCCTTAAGTTTATTCATCAGGATGTCAATATCTAAGCTTTGTCTTTCGGATGTGTTTATTGCTATCAGTTTTCCTCTTAGATACTGACTGATTAATACTACGGTGCTCAAATGAGGGTGGTGTTCACTAGGGATTCGGGGCATGCGGGGGTAGACCCACATCTGAGGGATGGGGTGAGCACTGTGGAATGGAGGGGAATGCTTGAAATGTAGTTGGGGAAGGGTATTAGGGGTCTCAATAGGGGGAAGGAAATCCCCTAAAATTGAGTTATGGGAATAGCTGTACAACTTGGTAAATTTACTAATAATCATTGAATTGTAAACTTAAAATGGAGTAAGGGCATGATATGTAAAAAAAAAAAAAAAAAAAAAAAAAGATGTCAACAGGGCTGCGCTTCCTTGGAGGTGCTAGGGAAGAAATCATTTCTTGCTTCTGTCAGCTTCTAGTTGCTCCTAGTGGGCTTGTATTAATAGCTGCACCACTCCAATCTCTGCCATGGTGGGTCACGGTACATTCTCCTCTCATATTTGTGACTGCACTTAGGGTCAAGTGCATAATATATGTACACAGTTTCAGGGCACATGTGATCATTTACTACATTCACACCATTTGTAAAGGTCAAATCAGTGTAGTTGGGATATCTATCACCTTAGATAATTGTCTTTTTGCTAAAAACACTTGAATTATTCTCTTCTGGTCAGTTTGAAATAGATGATAGATTATTGTCAACTATAGTCACCCTACTGAAATATCTAACACTGGGTCTTATTTCTTCTATCAAAGGGTATATTTGAACCCATTAATCAAAGATCCCTTTTACATGTGCCTTTGAAAAAATTTTGTTTTTAATTGAAACACGTAACAATTGTATATATGTATGTGGTACAATGTGATATTTTAATACATGAATACACTGTATAAAATCAAATCAGGTTGTTTAATTATATATCCCTCATGCATTTATCATTTCTTTGTTGTGAGAATATTCAAAATCTTCTCTTCTATTAGCTGTTAGCTATTAGCTGTTTGGAAACACAGAACACTTGATGGTTAACTACACTCACCCTACAGTGCATAACTTTTTCCTGCTATCTAACTGGAACTTTGTACCCATGGACTAATCTCTCTTTATTTCCCCCTTTCTCCTCCCCAGTCTCTGGTAACAACTGTTCTACTCTCTACTTTTATGAGATCAACTTCTTCAGATTCCACATGTGGGTGAGATCATGTGGTATTTGTCTTTCTGCGCCTGGCTTATTTCACTTAACATAACATCCTCTAGGTTTACCCATGTTGCCACAAATGGCAGGATTTCTTTTTTGTGGCTGAATAGTATTCCATTATGTATATATACCACATTTTCTTTTTACCAATTCATTTGTTGTTGAAAATTTAGGCTGATTCCATATTTTGGCTGTTGTGAATCATGCTGCGATAAACAGGACTGCTGGATCATATGGTAATTCTTTTAATTTTTTGAGGAACATCTGGAAAACTGTTTTTACATGTAAAGTAGCATTTACAGTTTCCAGAAATTAGGTGCTGATATCTTTGGTGACATCTTTCTACTTAACATGCCCTCCCACCGACATTGCTCTATTGTTCTGATGCCCAGAGGTGTCAGTTCATGATTATATATTGCAAAACTCTCCAGGCGCTGACTTTCCCAACTTACTACATATCTCTTCCAGGCCTCTATGGTTCTTCTCCTTCTGCATCAGTAAAGAAATGATTTTGTTCCTCACTTCCAATTCTCTTACAGGTGGTTCTCACAGAAGAGTTTCTAAAGCCCCTAGTTAGAGAGCTATTCCGTTATATCAGGGCCTGTCCATGTGAGATGAGTCACAGAGATAGGGTGAGATCCCAGCCAGATCAAGAACCACTAATCCCTCCATATTCATGTCTTACTCCTAAGTTAGGGCTCATTCTGTAATAATCTTTTGTCACACATGATTTTCTTGCAGGTGTGTGTCCGTGCCTCCCAATGCCAAGCTTTATTCAGTCCACTAGTTCATCAGAAATATATTAATATAAAAGTAGAGAAATCCTATTTGTCAATAGGGTCACTTACCTTTTCATAGTGGAAAGAGATTATTCCTTCTGCCCTCACCTCCCACCCCAACACAAATGGAGTGATGTTATTAAAAAAAAAAAAATGGGTCCTGGGTGACAAAACATCACATCTAAACTCCACACTAAAGGCCTTCTGGAGAAATCACTGTTCTAGGTGTGCTGTTCTTGGCTACCTTGTTTCATATATTTTTCCTGGGGATAATTAGATTGCTTTGGTTGCAAAAATCTGAGAGTTACTCAGGTTACCCAAACAATGGTTACATATTGAATGGTAACAGGTACTTTACAAAAAAATTACCACAGGCATCTTGCAAAATAATTAAGATAGGCCCTTAGTTGTGCTTCTAGGCCCCACAAAAACTGAGGACAACCGCACAACTATCAGCTTATAATATCACAAGAAAAGATGCACAGTCAGAAGTAGCAAAATACAGGAAAAGCTATGTAGCCAAAATTTACAGAGATAAAATTTTAATTCAGCAACTGAAGGTCAGTCCATATTCAATATATATATCTTTTGACCTCTTAGGTTCTTCCACAGCTTCACAGCAAGAGTTTGCTAATTCCCAGGCTGGTGCTCTGTCATTATCCTAAGTAGGCTATCTGTCGCATGTCTTGTCATATCTACTTCTGGCTCTTCTACCACTCTCCAAACTATCTCTACATATATCAGGTTATAATTCCTCTAAGAAGAGGATCTGATTGACCCACTGAATGTCCATGGGATCTGTTGGGAAGAGTTTCCACTACAGTTCACCCCCGTAGACCTGCAGATTGACTTCCTTTGGGGCAAGTGTCCATTTATGGATCAGTCAGCTACGGATGGTGGGGTCCCATAGAACTTGCTGGGCATCACAGATGACTTTAGACCATTTAATTGAAGACCCTAAGGAACTAGAGGTGGGAACCTCGTAGAACGTGATTTTGGGCGAGGCAGACACCTACTTGCTCAGAGACCATGGAAATCAACACCACGTCGCTGCAGTTTGAGCTTAGTGCAAAACTTTCTTTCCCTCTCAGAGTGACAGCAGAAGCCAGTTGCATAACAGGATATATCTGGAGAATAAAAACCATGCACACAGAGTCTGCTACTGCTCAGAATGAGACGCCCAAAGAGAGAACTGAGTCAATGTGTCAAACCTTTAACATGAGCTGAGTGCTGCGTCAGCACTGAGCTAGCCACTCCCCTTGGTGCTGTTAGATACACATGGCAAGACTTCATTCTCATCATGTTTATTGCTCCAGCATTGCCTAAGGGAGTTATAAAAACTAGTAGCAGGCTGTATAATTTTTTTCTGGTATGGCTAAGAGAGTAGCCTTGAACCTGGAGACTGATCTCTGGGTTTAAAGTGGTAATGGGCTATCATTCACACCATTCCTTCCCAGCTGCATTAAATAACACTTTGGTATTTAGCCATAATTCACAATCTGCAGAGGCTGTGTCAGAGGGAAGGGGGGAGTTCACTCAGTTGACTGCAATTTCAAACGCAAATGCAGTGAAGAATAGTCTTGCTGAGCCTACAGAAATTATTATTCTAAACACAGCTTTTTAAATTTGTGTTAATATTGGATCCTGTACTTACAGGAGAAAAGAAAAAAATTACTGTGACCAGGGAGATGGTTGTGTCTCAGAGTAGTGGGCACAAGGCACAATTTTTCTTTAATGAGGTGATTTTTTTTTTTCTGCCGGAGTCTTGAACTGTATTTGAATATATAAAAGGAATGCAGATGGAATGTTCTGAGTGACGTGTTAAAACACAAAGTCATTCCGCTTCAGGGAGACATAACATGTGAATTAACAATAATTAACGATCTGCGGGTGGGAGAGGCTGCTGTCCTTGTGGAAGGTCCATCCTATCTCCAGACACCTGGGCCCAGGAGCACCAGATGTCTCCATGGCAGAAAGATATGTCCCCCCTGCACATTTCCAGAGCAGCCCATTCTAATAAACCACGTAAGGTAAAGGAAGAGAAAGCAGAGGTCCTGTGAGATAGAGGAATGGAGAAAGAATTTTCCTTCCTTGGTTCCTGGGAGCTAAATTGAGAACAAGTGAAAACCATTCATGTCTGATATACATGGCGGCAGTGTGGCATAGTTTAATAATAATAACAATGATAGATTTTTTAATCAGGTGGACTTTGATATGAATCCCAGTCTCTCACTTCCTGGCTGAAAGACCTCAGACAAGTCACATCAGCTGTTCCAATTTTGGTTCCTTCAACTGTCAAAGAATTATATTAATGTATACAAGGTGCTATGACAATTAAATCAGGTAGTATCTCTAAAGCAATTAGCATACTGCCTAAAAAAAACCTGACCGAGGTCAGCATGAATGGTCTCCTGCCTTTCCTGCTAGCCTCATTCGGACCAATTTCCTAGTCTGTCTGTACCCTTATGATACCCTGGCATTCCTTGTTTTGTTTTGTTTTGTTTTGTTTCTCAAACCCTTCAGCTTTTTCTAGTTTCTGGACCATTGCCTGTAATGTTTCGACTACATAGTCTCCCAGTCTCTAACACTTCTGTTGCCAGAGGAATGTTTTCCAACACTTAGTTTTCACCTTTTAAATGAGATTTCTCAAATAAGCACATTAGTCTTTCTTTATCCACTGAGCAGGTGAGATTTTGTGTGTATGTTTTGTTTTTCTTAGCACTTTGCAGTTTTCTGCCACTGCATTTATTATAGCTATGATAAAATATATATATTTCATAAATTATCTTTTTAAATATCTCCCATGTTGAACTGAAAGTTTTATGAAGGAAAAAATACTCTGTGGTCTTATTCATCAATTACCCCTGGCCTCTGTCACAGTAACTATTACTAGTACCCAGGAGTTACTCAGTAAATCCTTGTGGATTAAATGATAGTTCCATTCTCTGTATGTGATTCATGGGAAGGAAATCATTGAGAATTAGCTACCTGGAAGGGTGGTCCAGCATCTGTAAAGCAAACGGGACCAGACAAGTGATCGCGGTCCCCCAAAGAATAGAACTGCTTCTCTGTTGTCCGTTTCCTTTTTCCTGTATTTCTGAAATGTGCACTGCCTTAGTTGGAGCTGCAATAACAAATTCTCATAGACTGGGTGGTTTAAACAACAGAATTTTATTTCTCACAGTTTTGGAGACTGGAAATACAAGGTCAAGGTGCTGGCATACCCGGAGTCTGTTGAGGGCCCACTTTCTGGTTTACAGATGACTGTCTTCTCACTGTGTCCTCATATGATGGACAGCAGAAACAGCACCTTCTCTTGCCTCTTCCTATAAGGGCATTAATCCTATTCATGAGGGCTCCGCATTCATGACCAAATTACACATTGAGGGTTAGGATATCAACATATGAATTTGGTGGTGGGGAGGGGACAAAAACATCCAGTCCACAACATATACGAGACGCAGGAGAGCCTGTAGGAATGCAGAGTATCCGTGGGTCCTTTAGGGATAGGTCAGCTCTTCTGACAGAATTCATATGACTTCTCAGCCCAATTTTGAATGGGCTCATTGATTTGGTAAGATATGGTCAAAAGGGTCTCCAGGAAGATTCAACATATCTGAAATTGTAGATATGTTCTAAAGAAGATATTTTAATTTCAAGCCCACATTTAACAGTGAGATTTAGCTTTCAGAATTCCAAAACGTATTTCACAGAATGTGACAAAGCAAACTATAAAGGATCGTACTCCTGGTGCATAAACTTTCCGCTACTGTGTGATCCCTTGGAAGGCTGTGTTTTTATTGTTTCTGGGTCTCCAGTGCCTGAAACAGTACATAATATTAGTGGTACTTCATACATTTTCTGAATGAATTGCTCAAATATAAGGTGATAACCCATATTGCAAGTATATATGGGAAACACACTTGTTGCCTATCTGTTCCAGATATTTTTCATTTAATAACTTATTTAATTTGTACAACTATCTTATTGAAAAGTATTCCCTATTTACAGATACCAAGTCTGACTAAATCTGTCTTTTATTAAGCAAAGCACAGAGCTGGTCCCAGAATTCATGAGGTATATGAAAGACAATTATAGAGCTACATGGTAAGTTCTAACATAGAAATTATATCTAGAAATTCTATATGTAAGGTTATATAGAAGCACAAGAAATAATACTTCAAATCTCCACGGACAAGGGAAGATTTTCACAGTAGTGATTTTATTCTAATACTAAAAGAATGAAAAGCAAATACTCAGACAATGAGTAGATGAGATTTCCAGAAAGAGAAAACAGCTAAAGTGAAGGCTTGTTTTAGACGTTTACTTGACACCTCTGAGAAAGCCATAGGATTTCTGTGCGGCTAGAAGATAGAGCTTAGGTGAGGAGTTGTGAGAGTTTAGGGTGGCAGGGACTGAACCCACGATAGTCCCATAAACCTAATGTCCAGGAACCATTACAAGTGTTTGAGCTGGGAGGGTATGAGGGTGTTTTTTTCTTTTTTCTTTCCATTTTCACAGAATTATATTCAGTTATAGCATGGACTGTAGATTGAGAAAGGGCACAACTGGAAGAAGTGGGTAAATGACTGGGGATATGGATACATTTTGGAATGTTCTGGAAAAAATCAACATCCTGTGTGGTGGGTATTATTATGTTCAACTTATACACAAAAGATTCTAAGGGTAATGAAGGGAAAATGATGTGTCCAAGAGCAGAGCAGGGACTTAAGACCAGTTGGTCCCCAAAGCTTTGCCCTTCCCACCTCGAGATACCATCTCCCAGTAGCTTGAAGACACAGACCTTTGACAACTGTCATCCCTGACAGAGACCACCCTTATATCCACACAGCAGCTTTAGTCTTCTCTGCATGACAATCACACCACCTTCTGTTTCTTCCCCCAAATACCAGCTGCTGTGCAAAACACTTCAAATTATTAAATGCAAATTATCTTAGAAAATCAATTTCAGAATGCTTTGCCAGAGACTTTATTAAGCAGCTATTGATCGAAAGCAGAAAAGTTAACATGCAAATCAAATCTAGATTACCTGAGTCTCTCACTCATATGACAACAAAGTCTTCTGCTAATACAGATAGGATGCTGCTACTTACAAAAACAAAAGTCCTCCCTGTTGGACTCTCAGAAGCAAGCACCTCTTTGCTTATTTGCCTCTTTCCTTGACAAGAATAAACAAATCTTTAAAAACATAATGAGTCAGGACTTTCTCTCTATGGTATGTAAGTGCCTCGAAGGGACTCCAGAAGGCCCCTGTTGAGGGGCATTACCTCTTTCAGGCCCTCTGGGAAGCATTCAGTAAATAATTGTTTCCTCACTTTACATGGATACCCTGGTGTTCCAAGCATGGGCCAGGGCCAGGGAGTAACTTCTGAACTGGGAGGATTTGGCTGATTAACTTTCCATTAAATGCTTCCCGACTCCATGCTGAAACTTCAGGGATCAAGCTGAGAGCTGAGAAAAAAGAAACAATTTGAATGCTTCCTTGGTAATTAACATCACCAGGTGACAAATCATTATTACCTGACTGTTCCCATAAACAAAGATAACAGGGAGAAGTAGGCTTCTAGCCCTTAGCCTCCTGGTTATTTTTCTGTGGCTCCCATTGCTTTAAAGACAAAAAGGTGAAAGAGGCCAGGATGGTATTTCTTTAGCTGTAGGTGGTATTGAGATCTGAAGGAAAAGGGTCTTGGCTAAAAAATAAATAAATTATAATCTGGAATGTTAAACAAAAAATGTGAATTTGGGTGAGTGATTTTTAAACTTCAATATATATAAGGATTAACTAGTGAACTTATTTAAGAAACATATCAGAAATTCTGTTTCAAAAGTATTCATAATGAATCCCTTCGTGTGATTCTGGTACAAGTGGGTCACAAATCTTACTTGAGGAATCACTGTCAAATACCTAATGGTTCCATTTATTAGGTAGTTTGATCCAAACAACTTAGGAAGTATTTATGTCCTAACAGCTTAGTAGCTCTTTGCAAAAATAAATGTATATAACTTCAAAGAAAAAGTATTTATCTTTGTTTCCTAAATTACCACAAGTGGTACTTGCTAATGGGATGTATGCACCTGTTGGGCACTGCACAACTCTTCAAAGTTTGCAATCAGATCAGATACAGCCCCCCTCATTTCCTGTTTCACCCTGAAACATACGGTTTGCTTTTTATCCCAGCAACTGCTGAAAACCGAGCTTCCAAAAGATATGACACCATTGAAAAGGAATGTAAAGTGATGTGAAAAATGTGAACTACTTCGAGCTCGCAATTCACACAGTGCTTGACAAAAATGGAATATCACTGGGTTTTCCTAACAACTTAAAATGTTCTAACGTGTCCTTGAGAGTACAGCTGAGTAGCATCCGGCACACCTTGGCACACACCTTGGGAATCATGGGCTCAAGCGGTAGTAAAACAGGGAAGATCAGATAGACTCAGAAGCCCAGAGTCCATGGTTATTGGCAGAGAATGGGCAGTTAGATAGAATTTGGGTAATGAGGAATTGTTCGTCTTTTTGGAGATGGAAGACACTTTTTTTATTTCTAGGTAGATAGTCTCTAGCACTTTTGCTTTAGGCTTCTCAGTAAGCCTAATTTGAACAATTTATTCGTAAGTGGTATGGTTTAGTTAAGCCTAAATAACTTTTAACTTAGAAATCTTATTTCTTTTTTTTTTGCATACCTAATACTGTGTCCCAGGAAAACAGTAAAATATATACATTAGCTCATTTAATCTGCCCATTATGTATGTATAGTAAAATATATACATTACTCATTTAATCTGTAAGATATTGTTAGCTCCATTTTCCAGTTGGAGAAGCTGGGAATCAAATTAGCAAAGATGCTTCCCCAACATGCTAGAGATAGTAAGTGTTGCAGTTAGGCCTGGAACCCAGTCTGACTCCAAAGCCCAAGCTCTTTCCTCTATAATCCAGAGCTTCAATTCTGAGAGTGAGCTACGTCTCAGGAGGCCACCACATAGGTCTAGAAGGTTCAGCTTGAGATGCCCAGTTTATTCTTGCTACATTATTTAGTAGTCATGTGGCCTTGGAAGGGATACTTAACCACGCTAAACTCTAGCAGCCTTATCACCAAAAGAGGGTAAATAATAGGAACTACTTGTAGTTATTGAGAATGAACTCACAGAAAGCCCTTTTCACACTTTCTGGCACATAGTAAATATTCAGCTCCTTTAATTAGGAGGCGGTTTATAGAGATTGGGGAGAGAAGAGGAAGAAGCATTGATTTCATTTTGGTGACTTTCATTTCAATTTCCTTTTGACTTTTAAGTGGAAAGTGCTCACATTGAGCTGAGAAAATAAGTGACATGATTCTCCTTAGTGCTACAGAGGTTCATGGTTTAACATTTACTTGACTGTGTTTATGTCTCCATGGACGAATGAATAAGTGATTAACAGAACCCATATAGAATTGGAAAAAAAAATTCTATGGTACATTAAAACTAGAGAAGATGAAAACATTTAATTACTGAGTGAAATTGGTGCTGTTTTGACAGCTGAGAGTACAATACTCTGCCTCTAAACCATGCTAATAAAAGGTAAGGATTTTTGCTCCTATTACATGTCCAGCATGGTATTTAAGGTGAGGTTCAGTGGTCAACAAGAAAGATCTCTTGGAATTTATGGCATCATTTCATTTTATACAATCCTCATAGCAGCCTCTAGGTAGATCTTGTCATCTGCATTTTACAGTGTGCAAACCAAGTTTCAGAGAGGTGACTTGTCTATGGTCACATAGGTAGGGAGTGGAGTTATAACCTGAAATCAAATCTTTTGGGTTTCAAAATTCAATCTATTTCACTACATTTGGATGCCTCCCAATTTAGGCATACTAAAGGTAACACCACTGATTACTTCACTAGTTGCTCCTCCTTTTTTTTGATTGCAGCATATTATGGGGGTACAAATGTTAAGGTTATGCACATTGCCCTTGCCTCCCTCACCCCTCCAGTCAGAGCCTCAAGCCTGACCATCCCCCAGACGGTGCACATGTGTCCACTTAGGTGTTGATCAGCTAATACCAATTGGCTGGTGAGTATCTGTGGTGCCTGTCCATCCATTCTTGGGATACTTCACTTAGTAGAACGGGGTTTCAGCTCCATCCAGGAAAATACAAGAGGGGCTATATCACCATTGCTTCTTATAGCTGAATAGTGCTCCATGGTATACATATACCACATTTTATTAATTCACTCGTGTATTGATGGGCACTTGGGTTGTTTCCACAACTTTGCGATTGTGAATTGTGCTGCTATAAACATTTGAGTGCAGGTGTCTTTTTTATAGAGTTTCTTTTGTTCTTTTGGGTAGATGCCCAGTAGTGGGATGGCTGGATCAAATGGTAGATCTACTTGTATCACTTTCAGGTATCTCCATATTGCTTTCCACAGGGGTTGCACTCATTTGCAGTCCCACCAGCAGTGTAGGTTTGTTCCTTTCTCTCCACATCCATGCCAACATTTATTGTTTTGTGACTTTTTGATAAAGGCCGTTCTCACTGGAGATAAGTGATATCTCATTGCGGTTTTGATTTGTATTTCCCTGATGATTAGAGATGTTGAGCATTTTTTCGTATGTTTGTTGGCCATTATTCTGTCTTCTTTTGAAAAGTTTCTGTTCATGTCCTCTGCCCACTTTTTGATAGGGTTGTTTGATTTTTTTTTTTTTTTGCTGATTTTCCTAAGTTCTAAATAGATTCTAGTTATCAGCCCCTTATCAGATGTGTAGCATGTGAAAATTTTCTCCCATTCTGTCGGTTGTCTGTTTGCTCTCATGACAGTTTCTTTGGCTGTGCAGAAGCTTTTTAGCTTGATCAGGCCCCATTCATTTATTTTTGTTGTTGCTGTGATTGCCTTTGGGGTCTTCTTCATAAATTCTTTGCCTAGGCCAATGTCTAGAACAGTCTTTCCAACGTTTTCCTCTAGAATTCTAATAGTTTCACACCTTAGGTTTTAAGTCTGTTACC